>JAUCMT010011909.1:0-22036 GCA_032357475.1 Enteromius thamalakanensis | reverse complement strand
TATCTATCTATCTATCTATCTATCTATCTATCTATCTATCTATCTATCTATCTATCTATCTATCTATCTATCTGTCATATATATATATATATATATATATTGCTTTTTAAAAGACTAAACAGTTATTTGCACATGTTTTCCAAGCAGTGACCCATAAATAGTAAGCTGCATTGACGAAAAATTGCACCCACTGAAATGACAGTTCCAGTTCTGCAAAATTATGGTTTAACATCAAGACAATTTAGTCATTTAAACCGTCTTCCTTTCTCCTGTGCCAGGCTTAAGTGGAGTGAAGGGTTTAGTCTTATCTATCCAGGAGACTGTGAGACTCATGCGTCTGCACATATGGGGTAAAGCAGGGATTTAAAGATAGAGAGTAAGTAGACCTCTTCATCCATATAAATGGGCAATAAATGTAAGATATAGCATTAATTGTTCACTTGACAACTGATGGTAAAGTAGATGATCTCTATTTGTATTAGTTGAAAGAAGTCCCTTTCATTTGATAAGCACTTTCTGTCACTTAAAATATAGGTAGGTTTGGTCAAAGCGTTCAAATAATATTTTTATGTGCTGCAGATTACAGGTTTTTAAATAAGGGAGGGTGAACTAATTAATATAGAATTGTCTTTTTCTTCTTATGAAGGGGCCGTTCATTTATGAGCAAGAACTTGCATGCCTGTTCGATGGTACAGCACGGTCAAATACATCCAATAACATTTATATGTATTTCATTACATTCCCCTCAGTCATGAGGATTATTTCACCAACAGGACACAGTATTTATCTGACAAAAGTGGAAAAACATTACCGGCTAGTGGAATTGATGAAATGCACACACATGGGTACAGAGGGCAGAAATATTTGTTTTAGACATTGATTTAAAGTAGCCATTGAGAGGAAGGGGTCAAGAACTCTAGAATTTAGCAGCAAAGACTAACAATAGCCAAATAGATGAAAGATTTTTTCATTTTCTCAGTTTGAAAGGGAGGAAGAAAGAAAATATTGATATTCAGAGAATGTGAAAGGACCACCATGTGAATGGTGCGTGAATTTGTGGTGTTCTTTTAAGCATAACAGCATGATTGGTGGTAATTATGTGCTCTTTAGGAGATAAATACTGCACTTATATTCCTCAGCAACAAGCCAGTCCTTCTACATACGGCACACAAAGTCCAAATCTAACATTTATATTTATCTCTATATGTTCTTTTAATGCATCAAATCTGTAATAATGAATTCAGTACATTAAAGGAATAAATTCTAATTAAATCAGCGATTTTAATTATAGTCATAGTCTTTTCATGAATATAATCTTTTGTAAAAGGGTAAAAATCTTTACTGCCACTTTTTATCCATTCAATTTGTTCTTGCTGACTAAAAAAAAAATATATATATATATCTTTTTTTTTTTTTTTTTTATGAAACTAATAATTAACTTTAGTTAATTAATTCGAGTTTTTTTTTATCAAGTTAGGGCACACGCGGAATGCACATGCAGGTTTTCGCTGAAGAGCCGAGCCGGCGCGACCTCAGAGTCGTGGCAGGTGAAAGTGTAACGTCTCTGTTCCCTCCATCAGGGAAAGTGGGTTAAGTCTGTAACCTAGACATTACCCTTTCAGTCGAATCACTTTGACGTTACATATGGGAACACCCATGAAACAGGCCACGACTCTAAGGCCTACAGACGAGATCTACTTTTCAAGTTCATCAGCAGAGGATCTGCGCATAACCTTCCCAACCCTCTGAGGTCCAAGAAGGGGGCGACAGTTGCTTTCAGTGGTGCTGAAGCAGGTGGTTGAGGGCGGAGCACATGAAATAGCACAAGTTTTTACATTTGAAAAAAAAAATTACAATATATCAATACGAATATGGATATAATTGAACAGAAACACAGCCTTCTGTTGACTTTGGAGATATTTTTGCCACACCTCTGGGTGAAGGAGACCCAGAGGAAGCACAGTCAGAGCTACTCCACTCGAGTCCGACTGCGGGGCAGGGAGGTTTCGAGACACTGAGATATTAAGCGCAGTTCCCGTGGGAGCGGCGCAGCAAGCCGGCACCAGTCGGTCCTCTCGCTCACCTGCTGTCCTGATTAAGGACGCAAGAAGACACAGCCTCTACGCGGAGGTCATAAAACCTGGCAAAGGTGTTGGGTGTCACCCAGCCCGCAGCTCCACAGATATCTGCTAAAGAGGCGCCATGAGCCAACACATGGGACGAGGCATACTCCTTGTTGAAGATGGGGGCGTCAAGAAAGCGCACTCTCTTGGCGTCCGGCACCTGCGTCAGGCTCAGCCATTGAAGTCGCTCCTTGACCAGCCTGGTGGACATCACCTGGCCAAGGGCACGTGCAGCTACCTTCATTGTCCGAAAAGCGAGAAAGAAAGAGCTACAACACTTTAGTCTGGTAGACCTGGAGTGTTGTGAACGTATGCACAGCGGTGACAGCCTGCCCAGCGACATAGTAGACATTGTTGCCGAGAGCAGACGATAGCCTACTCACCTCGGATGGGAGATGCAGACGCTCACCACAGGCGGAGACACTGCGTGCACCGCCACATCACGCTCCACCTGAGGGATCGCCGCATATCCCCTGGCTGCACCGCCATCAAGAGTGGCAAGGGGCGAAGAGCCTGGGCGCAGGCGTGACGAGTAAGAACCTGGAAAGCCCTTAGTGCACCTCCGGGATGGAGGTTTTGTTCTTTTAAGCTTAATTGATGAAAGCATCTGACATTATATTTTATGCTTTCTATCATTTCATGATCAAATGTTTTTTGTTACGTTTCACACATTATCCAGTATTTATCTTCAAACATTTTAGTGGAGGTTACATGAATTTCTAACCTCCCTCACACACAGTGTCACAGCAAGTGAATCATCATCTATGACTAATACAGACAGATATTCTGTTCATTAGCATTCATCCTGTATTCCACTGAGGGGTAATTACATATCCTGTACCTGCTCATCATCTAATGGACTGGAAGGTCCAGTGGATTTTAAAGAGAATAACCTGCCTGTTTGTTTACCTGTATCAGTCTACATGAGGATACAGATGGTGCTTACAAACTTCCAGATGTTTGGCAAACCCCACAAAGTCAAAAGATTATGAGATCAAAGTGACGCAGAGGGTGATAAAAAAATGCTGATCTCAGGTCCAACCAGAAAGCAACGGAAACATGCAAACTGTCCTCATGTTCATGAGCTAATGAGTTTAGAGCCAGGTCCCCCTCAATCTATTCTGGTACAGCAAGATCATCATATCTTGTCTGTTAAGGTTAAGATCTAGAAAGTACCGAAGAAAGAAATTAAGTTTACTTTTCAGTCCCGAGATGATGCAAACATGCTCTGCCCTCAGATACCCTCCTACCCTTCTACAAACAAGAGCGAGAAGAAGACGCAACATCAATGTTACAATAAACAGTGCTTGTGAGCAGAGCTAGGCTTGGCTCTTTATATGAAACTAATAGTGGCCTGAGGCTGCTAGCAAAAATAGAACAAGCAAATACAGAAAAACATGGTGAATTCCTTCAATCTCTTATCTGGTAGTGGTCGGGGTGATTGGTGAGGGAGGGAGAAGGATACAGCAAGGGTGCCAACAAAGTTTGTGTGCTCTAAAAATGAAAACGAATATGGGGGAGGAGAAGAAACTGTCAATGTGTTTTCAAATGAGTCTCTAAGTATTTTCAAATTACACCCGGGCAATTTTACAGACAAAGTTTGTTTATTTTATGTTCTACTGTTATTATGAAGTGGATTAACCCATCAGTGTCTTTATGAAATCTTAATGAAATGAAAATGCAAGACCTAGAATACATTCTTCTTCTTTCCTTTATATAGATCAGAGTAAGAACTGAAGGTATTTTTTTAACAAATGTGCTATTAAAATAGAAAAAAAGAAAACACTAAAGATGTGTTTTGCCTTTTGAATTACATACAACTCATTGTTGTCTGCAGCTGAGGATAGATTCCATACAATATTTTAACCCTTGTGTTACTTGAAGAATTTTTGGTTCAACTGGAAATGAACTACTAAATTTTGTAAGGAATTCCCATTGAAGAGGTAGTTTGTTTGACATGGTACTAGATTTCCAACCTAACAATTTGTATGTGTTTGTGTGTGTGTTCTGAACTTAAGTTGCGGTTCTTGTAATCAGATGTCAAAGGAATGACCTCAGCCTTTTTCGTATATTTTTTATATTTTATTTTAGCCTTATTTCAGTTAGCAAACATTTTTTATAAACTCTGGTCTGTTTTCTTTTGACAAGCATGTTAAAAAACAGCCTTCATTGGTGGTTGGAAATGTGAATTGAATCTGATTTTTATTAATACGTCTCAGTCTGAGTGGTCGGATGTTTTTTTCCCCCTCTTTCATAAGTTGTTTTGCATTGGTAATCATCAACCAACATGAATTTGCATAAATATTTCCAGTACAAACCTATTCTGGATGCATCTAACTTGAATTTTAAAAAAGCGCAATGTATCAAACAAATAAAAGCAGACATTTCTGAAAGTGAAGCATTATTATTGAGACAATAAGTCTTTAAAGTTGATTCTGCTGATAAGGAAACAGCTGAAGGAATTGTGTCAGAGGAGCTTCACGTAAGCAATTACCCTGTAATGAAAAAAAACAAAAAAACAATCAAAATAACTTTTTCGCAATATTTTTATTTTTGTAGATGCACCCGTTTAGAAAACCCGAGTAGCTATATTTGACATAAAAGCTTTAATTCACAACTTAATCTCGGCAGCTGTAATGTTTTTCTGATACATTTATCAAGGTAACATTGAGATTCAAGTGGCAGCAATGTGCTCATGTTTGTGTAGGAGTGCTCACTTCAAATGTTCTGCCTTTTGGAATAAGTAGGGCATAAAGGTGCTTACTTTCAAATGGAATTTTCCCATTGCTTTGTGTAAGAATAAACTATCAATGAATCAAGTGAAATTAGATACATAGATTTTAACCTATGACTTTGAAGAAAAAACCTAGAGGGAAAAAGCCTCCCACACCACTATCCACATCTTTTGAGTCACAGAGGACATATAAGTGAGAAAATTTGTGATTAAATAATCCTATAACTGGCAAGGATGAAGTGAGGGGAAAAATAGAGTTGGTGAATGTGTGGAGAGAAGGATGAAGAAAATCGATTAGTCGGGATTGCAGAAGGAAGGAGGCTGAGACATCAGCTGCTTGCTTCTGATAACAGCAGAGCCATGTAACCCTCCACTCACTAATGCACCCACTGATCATCACTTGGCGAGTGAGTATGTGATGGTGCTGTCAGAGTTCTGCTCATTAAGTGGCTGAGTGCTGCCAGTGCTCTGTTGTACTGCCAGCGTCTTACCAGAAAGCCAGAAGAGAAGACAAGAACACTCTAAATCGTTTCGTCCATAATGAACCACAAGACTAGGTCAGTGAGTGGATGACCAGAACACGTGAAATAAGCGCCCTCTCGTTTTTTCTCACAGTCAACGTGTGTGCTGCTTTAACCGTATGAATGTGTACTGTAGATGTACGAGTAACTCTATTGTACAGTATAGAATAGCCTATATATATACAGACCTTGAGTGTGTCTGGCATGTGTACAGAATGTTTCCTTAAACAAAATGTATTAATTGATCCCAATCTGTTCCAAATATTACACAGATAATGATTTGGCTGTGGTGTATAGGAATAAAAATTTACCTTTTTTGTATTGGAGGTATGTATGTATGTATGTGATATATCTTTAAAGGTAGGATTGTGTAACTTAAAATTCAGATAAAATGAATGGTTCAGTTGAGTAATTTTGAAGCACTGTGCATGCAATCTTAAGGGATAAGCTAGTAAGTATATACATATATATATATATTTTTTTTGCAGTATAAAATGGAGATGCTAACTGTATGCCCATATTAAAAAAAAGTACCTTTAAAATTATTTTTACTTTAAAATAGCTATTAAATTTCACTAATAAATGCAAATAAATGTCAAGCAACACATAACATTTGATACATTATTTATATAAATAAAGTAGAAAAATTTAAATATTTTACTGTAAAAAATACTGTCACAGTGCATGTAAACATGGAACATCACAACTTCGGCAAGTCAAAACACAGAACTTTAATAAATCTAAAGAGCTTCACAAGGACGGTTTACATACACCCAACATAACCTTAACGAATGACAAACAGGACAGAATACAATGGGCTTTTAAACACTGTGGAAGATGCAGGACAGGTAAGGAACACAGGTGGCAATGGTTAACTAATCAACTAAACAAGAACAGGAACATGACCAAATAAGGAAACATAATTATAATTATATATATATATATTATTAACAGGGTATATCTGCTTCTAATGGTTTATTGTGGTTCCTAAAATGACTTAATGGGATAATATGCACTAGAGGTCGAATGATGAATCAGTTACCATTTTCGTCGAATCACTTCGACGTTACATATGGGAACTAGCCAGAGAGACCAATTGCCTGTGAGCTTTATACAAAAGGCCAATGAATTGGCGTGCATTTGATTGGACTCAGGTGCGGAAATGCACATGCAGATTTTCACTTCAGAGCCTGTGCTGTTCTGAGCTATCCGGGAGAAGGAGACCCACTCTGCAATTCTGGAGAACGATCGAGGAAGAGCCCTGATTTTAGGGAAAAATAAGTCAAACAAGGTTAGAACAAGGTGCACCAGAGAATTCATTCAGCGTGGGTAAGGTGATGTTAAGGTGAACCTGGAATACTTCGTGTGATCTTAGTTTGGTTTCAATACTGTCCTTTCCTTTACAGGTGGTGGTGAGCAGAATGAGGATCTGGATGCAGCGGTCTGCGAAGACAGGTAAGCAAGGCAGGTGAGTATACACAGGTAAGTAAACACTTGATCTCACTTGTATTCCATGTCGTCGGTGCGCTGTGAGATTGTGGTTGTCTGGTGCAGGTAAGTAGAGTGCTCGGTGAGATTAAAAGCTGACTTGAAGTTTCTCCATGGATGTTCCTTGTAGCAATCGCTAACACTCTAAACAGTCAAAGTAGCATGGGCACTGAAACTTGAAAGATACATCAGTTCACAGGAATACGTTGTCTTGACAGTAGAGGAGGCATGAAGAAAGAGGTTTGTTACCTTGATCACCGCCACTGAATGGCTGTAGAGTAAGGCTTATAAGCAGCACTTCTAATCAGATTTAGGTGTAAGTCGTTAGTGCTCTGGTGATTGGAAGTGTGCGAGATTGACTGCACTGATCCCAGTGCAGTCCCGTGGCTAGACAGTTACTAAGCAAGCAGTTCGGCGGCTGGCGAAGCAAGGGTAACCGTCCCTAATCTCTGAGCAGCATTAGTTAAAACTAAAGGCATTGTATTTTTAGACAGGACGCTGGACTAAGTCATTATGGGTCTCTATCGAACGGGCAGATGATAATTCATATCTAATATAATCAAGTTTTCAAAATTAAGAATCAGCATTCAAATCTAAGAGTACAACTTAAAATTAATAATAACTTAAAATTGGAGTCAGATTAAAACGAGGTAAACTTAAACGTAAAAATAAAATTAAAAGTAAAAGTAAAACTTAAGAATCAAAGTTATAAATTAAATTTAAAACCAAAATGAGAAATTCCCCAGGAGTTTTCTCTAAGTGCCGGGAACGAGACACGACATCCCCGCCCAAGTAGGCGGATCCTTACACTGTATGCAACGGGCAAGCACTTCATGAGCTTACTGTTTTATTTGAGTAAAACTAGCATCACACAGAAATGTAAAATAGCACAAACATTTTTTTTTAAGTAATGATGATACAAAATTATTTCATTGTTTTGATTTTAATAGTAAGCCCCCTTTGTTTGCTAAGTTTAAGTTTCAATAATTTAAATATTTTTTATGCCTTCTTTTGATTGCCATAGTTATGTATACACAACAGAATTTCTGAGAAAAACGAAAACATCATGTTTCCTCATGATCAGGATGGTACCACCTCCACCTTGTTTTTTTTTGTGTTTTTTTTTTTTTGGTAAACTTCAGGACTAGTTCAGTAAAGTTCAGAGTGTTTTGTTTTTATTTTTTTATCCAGTGTCCTAACTATTGGTTAATGAATTTGTTATCGGCATGTGTGGCCTAACCTAGCTATCGGTATCACTATTTTCTAGTATGCACAAAATATTTAATTCTGTCAATAACTATAAATGTGGCTTGCAATTCCTTTTTATTATGCATGACCTCATCTGTTGATAAAAAATGAAGATGCATGTGATGTTGATGTAACATTATATATATTAACAATACTAGACAATATTAAAAATCATAGATTATATAGGTCAGTGGTTCCCAACCTTTTTTAACTCACGGCCCACACAGCCAAACACATATGTTTCCGCAGCCCACTGCAAAGGAATTTAAAAATTTTTTGTGGGGTTAACTAAGTACTCAGAAGCAAGGATGTTGATTGCCTTTATTGAATAAACTGGTAATGTATTAAAAAAACAGAAAATATACATAACGGATCAGCAAACTAGATATTTTTTATTATATTAACAATATTACAATTTCTATTAATAATAATTGGCGGCCCCCCTGCAATACCGTCGGCCCACAGGTTGAAAACCACTGCTCTAGGGTATACTGTAGATGCGTTGATAACAACAGAACAGAAAAAAAACTGTCATCATTGGTTCACTGACAGAGCTTTTAAAATTACATAGTACAACATATATTGTGTCCTTTACATTTGACTTATTACTTCGAAACAGTTCTGAGGTATTTTTCATCATTTTGCGAAGGCCATGGTCAGGGTTATCATTTAAGTTGGGGTCAGGGTAAAGAAGGACAGGCAGACCATTTTTCTCCATGGTGTTATGCAGTGCACATGCCACCAGTGCACTTCCTCATGGGTTTGTACAGCTCTGCCATTTGCTCAGACCTCTCCAAACAGACCTATACTACAGTCTTCCACATTATACAATTTATCTTGCTAGGCCATCTCGCACATTACTCAGAGTCAAGTGCATGCCACAGATTGATTTTTATTCTAGTGAGAATGTTTTCTTACTTCTCAGAATATGATTTCTGCAATTCTGAACACGATTCCAAGAACATGGTCTTCAGGAATCAAAATTATCATCAGCCCAGAAATGGTTGCTTTTATTCAAACCAGCTCACTGTTCATCCAGTCTTTCCTCTATTAGCTTGTTTTTGAATACTTTTAAAATTATTTTCAAAACGTGTAATTATGGGTTACTTCAGATTTGAGAATTAACTCTTTTTCATGTTTTCTAATTTGGTTTTTATTACTTGGTCTGAGGTCGTATGAATCTCTTTTTCCTACCAGACACTTCACTTTGCGCTTTTTTTATTAGTTAAATATTGTTAATAATGAATAACGTTTATATAGTACTGTATCGGGTTAACAGTCTGGACTTTTTATTTCCCTCATTATAAGGGTAGTCAGTGTAAATTTGCCAAGACTAGGGTGAAATGAGCTGTCCTCCTTGTTCTGGCAAACTTTCTGTTTTTTAGCTTTCTAGGGAGCTTTTAGGCATGCCTCCAAGGATAGCTTTGGCATGGTTGGTTGAGGCAGAATGATACATACAGGCATGAATACTTTTTTCAGCATTTTTGAAACAGTCTTTTTAAATGGTTATTTGTTTTTGAAGGGAGAGTTGATTGCAAGATTGAAAGAGGGATGATATGCCTACTAATAACAGGATTGTAGGGCTTGTCAAAAAAAAGTTTTATTGGCTGAAACTGAATTATTGAAATCAGTTGTTTTAGTGTAATGAATGATCAGGGACGTCTCGATCCATTTGCGGTACTTTTATTGCACAACAAGCAGCCAGCGTGCGAACACAAGCAAACAGTTTGAAACAGGTAATCCAAATCATAATCAAGGTTTAGGCTGAAGTCAATGCGCAGTGAACAGGGCTTACAGAGAGAATTCGATTCAGTAACAAAGTACAGGCAGTGTTCGGGATGGGCAGCGAGGTTCGGGGTCGAAGAGGCAGAGCAAGGTCATACGTGGGTAATCCAACAGAGGTTTGAAAGAATGCATGGAATTGATGCAGAGCAAACAATACTTCACGAAGAGTATTGGACAAACAGGTGCATATTTATAGTCTATAGAAAATAGCGCGAACTAGCGCTGAATAGTTTTGGGTACGTGCGTAAAAAAGGGACTGGGCAGAACTAAAACTCGGGCGATGGTTCCCGCTGGTGCCTTTCGGCTTGAGCCACAGAGGTGCGGCTTGTAACAGAGCCCTCCCTCTGCGAGCGGCGTTCGGTATGGCGTCGAGGTCGTTCCAGAGGTCGGGGTCTGGGTTTTTTTGGATGACCTGAACGTTAATCCAGGGTCGTTCCTTCGGACCATATCCTTCCCAGTCGATGAGGTATTGCATAGTTTGACCCCAACGCCACAAATCCAAGATGTCATCGGCCTGCTCTTGATCTTGGCGTATAGCCCTGGCCAGGTGTCTGTGTGCTGAATTCCACGTTTCCTCACTTTGTTGCAGCTAGGTGTTGACAGCTGGGAGTTGAGTGGGCTTGCCGGACCATGGAAACAAGGGTGGCTGAAACCCCAGTACCACCTGAAAGGGAGTGAGGCCGGTGGTTGGTTTTCGGAGTGAGTTCTTGGCGTATTCTGCCCAAATGACATACCTGCTCCAGTCTTCCTGGTTTTGTTGACAATAGGTACGCAAAAATCTGGTTAACTGGATCAGTCGCTCACCTTGTCCGTTGGCCTGCAGGTGATAACCAGAGGTTAAGCTGACATTTATGTTAAGCTTTTATATTTTAACATGTGCTTTATGTGTAATGTGTGATAACAGCTATATTTTCTGTTAAAGTGACTGCAGTAATGCTTTGTAACTTTGCAACTCAGTAACTTTGATTGTTCCTAATAAACTGTTTAACTGAACCAGAGATTCTCAAGTTTTTTGTGTGTGTGTGAAATACATTCTCAAATAACCTAAATACTGAAAATATATAAACTTATTTTGTCCTCAGATTCTTTCTTGTAACTCTCCTCTCTCAGTCACATACGTGTCTGTGACTCATTATGCAGCTCATTATGCAGGCCTTTGTCTTCTCAGGTGTGAATCACTGCAGTAGTACGTCACGAAGAGTATTGGACAAACAGGTGCCTATTTATAGTCTAGAAAATAGCGCGAACTAGTGCTGAACAGTTCCAGGTACGTGCGTGAAAAGGGTCCGGGCAGAACTAAAACTTGGCCTATGGTTCCCACTGGTGCTGTTCAGCTTGAGCCACAGAGGTGTGGCTTGTAACATTTAGGCATTGAACATAAACTGAAAAATTTGAATTGGTAGATCTACAATGCTGATTTGACTATCAGCTCTTAAAAGCATTGCTTTTATTTGTTATATATATATATATATGTACACAATAAAACATTTATCTTGAATAGGATTATTCGGGATTAATTGTTTGACATCACTAAATAGTGTTTATTAATTTAGGCAAAATATGGAATTTAAATATTGGTTATATATCAGTTATTGCCTGTAACGTAAAAGTCAAAACAATCATTGTCTTATCTGTCCTGGATGTAATTTTAATAAAAGTGCTTTATTTATTTATGTATTTATTTATATTTTAGAACAGAGAATTAAATCTATTTGCCATGAGGGCACTGTTTAGAGCTGGAAATAAGTTGCTAAAAGATGTACCTCATTCCTTAATGCAAAACACAGTGCTGGATTTCTGTGTTAGTTAAGTAATTGTTTAACATGGCCAATGTAGTTGCAAGGCAAAGTTTAACACAGTAGGGGGGCATGGGAAAGGCATGGAAAAGGTTAAAAAAAACAGCATACGGTATAATTGCACACTACACATTGGCAGGGCATCTTTTCAATGTGCTGATGTCCTGTGGGAGCTGTTCCGTTAAGAATAGCGTAATCACTATCGCAATACCATGCTGTGCAGAAGGGACTTGTTCAACAAGGACTGAGTATTAAGGAGCAACATTTTTACAGGAGGATTTGCAGATTCACATCACAGGAGATTTTCAAACATGGCCTAATTTGGAGTGGATGCTTGGGACGATGGGACAAGAATGGTTGATGATTCTCTGGAGTTTTTACCAGATGCTTTTAAGATGCTGACGGATTGAAGTTTTATTTATGTTTTTAAAGATAAGGGAATATGGAGTACACAAGGTCAGTAGTTCTCTGAGACTGACAATAATTAGGCTTCTGAACTCTTAAAATATTTGGTGGAAGATAAGTAAGGTGCAAAAGCTTCCATTTGAAGAAGTTTAAAGAGTAGTAATTGTTGGAGACACATGGCACCCCAAGTACATCCTCTTAACCAAGTGTCCCCTTGTATTTAATATTGTGCAGCTGGAAACCATGGTTTAGTTGGCCAACTGCAGAATATTGAAGACATAACATTAATCATCATTAATTATCCTTCATTTCCATTTGCTGCACAACAGTGAGTGAGGACTAGGATTTTTAAAAAGTACAGCACTTAAGTAACAACTCAATAACAAGAGGGATATGATGTAACATTTCTGAAGTTTCAGAAGTAGTAATTCACTTTACAGAGTGCAAAATTATTGGTCTTACTAAGGTAAAGGTTTAGCTTATTTCACGCTTTCCTTGCTAATGAATTTAAAGCGAATTTGGCGTGCTGTCCAGGGAGCGAGCCGCGAACTTCGAACCCTAGAGGTTAGAGCCGTGAGATGTGGAGAAGGGGTTGGGGGCAGGGTGCAAAAAAAGCGAAAGAAAGGAGAACGGGGATATTTGTAGTGAGGGAAAAAGGATTTGATTAGTGCAAATTAACAAGCAGGATAATTTAGATAATAATCCGCCAGCTGTGTGTGATTAGTTCGTCCAGCGACCCTCTCAAAATTATGTTATTTAATTAGCAAAACACAATTCACACAAAAATTAACATTATCCTGTATTTTACTTTTGACCATCCTAGGTCTATGTGACGTTCTTCTTTCAGACGAATTCAATCTGAGATATAATAAAAAACTGTCCAGACCCCTCTAAGCCTTTGAGCTTTGGGCTTAAACAGGTGATAGCCATTACACTTTGAAAAAAGTTAAATAATAAACATGTATTCGTAATAAAACGTCCGTCACATGGCTCTGGGGGGTAAATAAAGTCCCCCAGTAGCAAATCCATGCATTTTTGTATGATAAATATTCATATTTCAAACTTAATAAGCACTTTTCTTTCACGTCTCTGTGGAGACGTCACGTCGGATATGACAGACGACACTGGGATCTCGCGTCGAGAGATTGATCCACTTCGAGTATATTAAAACAAGCCAATGAACATTGGCATGTGCTCATTGCATCCAGCTGCAGCTAATCACAGCGTGAGTATAAATAAGAAGCTGGTGCAGCGCATATTCAGGTTTTCGCCGAGGAAATGAATTCATATTCATGTATTAATATTCATCATAGTTAGCTACTTTTGTTTACTCTGTGGATGTCTGGAGCTTTACCAAATCAGGGTGAATATCAACTGATTACATAATCAAGTGTTCATGAATGCTTTCAGGAACAACAGATAAACAGTAAGTGTTTTTTTTTTGGTCAGATTTCACAGCTACAGTACACAATTTTTATATGCAAAAGCAATGCTCTATAGAGAAATATTTGAATCTGTTTTTATCCTCTTATACACTCGTTTATAAAGGTAAAAAAAACTGTCACTGGGGCAGTACCTTTTTAAAAGGAACAAGTTTTTACCTGTGTACCTTTTGAAAGGGTACTGCCCGAGTGACAGCTTGGGTACCTTTATTTTGGAGAGTTTCAAACAGGCTTCTTATAAAGGATTGTTTTCTACTGAGCATGAAATGGATAACTAAGTATTTGTATTTAGACAGTTCTTATCAATGCTTACAAACAAAAAAAACTAAAATTTCTGTTTATAAAATGCAGTAATCGTCCTGAGCACAATGGATAAATCTCTGAAAAACCTTTCATATTACATCACTGTCACATCCACGCACGCACAACTTCATAGTCGTGTTTCATACCTTTTCAAATTCTTCTTCTCAATTAGGGTTTAAAATGTATAAACACAAACAAATGCCAGATGACATCCATTCTCTGATGCTAGAATAATTCATGGGCTTTCATTGTATATTTGTATAGATGACACACATCAAATCTTGACAGTAATTCTCTGCTGGTTTGGAACGCTAGCTGCTCGGTTACAACAACAATCACTCATACACACTTTGACTATGAACTATTAATCTCTGCAAACAATGTCAGTTGTGATTTAAAGATCCCAAACTGCTGGAGCTGAGGAAAAAGGCAACAAGGGAGCATCCATCACTCTTAGATATATGAGACTGTCTTAGTGTTTGCTGGCTGGACAGCAGGAAGAAACTTAAATTTTTTTATTCACATTAAAAATTAAAAAGTATATAAATGGAACTTTGTAGCCATATTCTTTCAGAGATGTATCCAACACAAAAGTGTGTGCTCGCTCCACAAGGCCTCACCTAGTGCACCTGACAAAATATTTATTTCCTTACAAATGTAGTTACTTAAAACCCTAATTTTTTTTGTCAGTGTCATCCTTTGTGTTCCAGTCAAGAAAAAAAGCTTTTTTTTTCTGGTTGAGAACCAGAGACACACAGTGATTTTAGTTATTGGTTGTTTCATGTTTTTGTTCGTCTTATGACAACCGACTGCCTTTACAGTTATTACTTCAAACATACTGTTTGAAAAGTTTTCCTTCTTTTTCAATGTATCTAAAACAATGACATTTGAATGTCTTTAATTGAATGTATTTTCATGTCCCTCCCCTTTGAGAAGCTCAGACAGAATGTCCTCAATACTTTTCAAAGCCTGCCATCTCTCTTTTCTGCTTTTAGTATTTTATTATATACTCTTTTGTTCGTTGCCATGAATCTTATGCATTTGCTCACCTCCTCCCCTCGATTAACCATTCTTCACCTCCATTTCTGCTAAATTTCTTGTTTGTCAATTTGTTAGAATAGCTTGAAATAAAAAAGAGTTTATATTTATTCAATGGAACAGACTCATACGCATAAACACGCCTTCATTTGGGTTCTTTACTCTCCTGCTACAGCCAAGCTTAGTTTTTTCTCTTCATGCCGACGGACACATTGTTAGGCATAGAAACCCTCTGGAGAGTCTTAAAATGGTAAAGTTTCTCAGTTTACTTTCAGCATAGTTTCAGTGGAGTGAGTTTCTGTCCAGCAGAAACTTTTTGATAAAGAAATTTAACAGCCCAGCCAGACAGGAATTTTTTTTCCAAAGTAGCCTACATATACAGTAGAAGGTATAAAGAAAACATTATTCGCTTCATTTAGTTTGCCGTGAGTCCATATTTAAAATCTCATCAAAATTTTAGTAGGGATGTCAAAAACTTTGGTCAGTCCAGTCCCTTCTACAAAAAGACTCATTAATACAGAGAGAGTGAGAGAAGGAAAAGAAAAACTACTCAGACAGCTGTTCCCTAGCAACAAAGCATTTGTTTTCAAACAAAGCTCTTTTAAACTTCTTTTCTGCTAGATTTAATTTGATGGTATAGTGCCATGCATCATCAAATCAGATCGACATGGGGGAAAGAGTGGTGAGAACAAATGCTAAAGACATGCAATTTCAGTGAAATACAAAAAGCTCTAAATTAATGATGGTTGTATTTATTGGCAAACGAGCGCAGCAGTGCATGAGGAATCTCATACCATAGCTTATCACAATTATTGATTTGGTGGTTTTTAAGAAGCGTTTTGGTACATCGCACTAATGCTGACACATTGTTATGAAAAAAAGCTGCTAATAAATGTATGTATGTATGTGTACATATGTCAAGAAGCGGATGGAACACAAGAGGCAAGTGAAATACAAATACAATCTTTATTTACAGTGCGGATGGTGAATAAAACTGAACAGATGAATCCAATAGAGGGGAGTATAACTGATGAAGTTCAAACGTCAACGATAACACAGTTCAATAATTTCTTTATGCTTTATCCACAGATATCCAGGAGTGAAGGAGAACGAAGGAGCGACACACACGCTGGAGGAACACACTGGAGCCTGGAAAAACACAGAGACTACAGGAAGACAAGGAGAAGGTTAAGGTTAGTATACAGGTAAGTTTTGTCAAGGATATTTGCCAAGGTGGAGTCCACTTCATCAAAGATGAGCTCGTATGAGGAGTGCAGTGTGGTGTGTGCTATTATGTGCGTGCTGATGAGGTCTTGATTAGAGGCAGGTGGTGCAGCTGATAATAGTGAGCATAGATGACTTGTGGGCATTGTGAATGAGTGAGGGTGGAGCCTGACGTGGATGTGACAACATATGTTTTGTAATGTCTTATAATACTTGATTACTTTCATTTTCAGAAGGGTTATTTTTTCATGAACATTTAGGGAACATTTTTTTTTTATAAAGGGAAGCTTTCCAATAAAATCCTCCAGGGGCCTGTTTCGGACAGGAGGTTGAGCGAACAAAGTTCCCATAGATGAGGAGGCTGTATTAATTTGATAATTAATTTTTAAATTTCATTTTCAGCTGCCGACATTTTCTTTTAATACCTGCAGGATTGCACTTACATGAAAATTACAATTAAATTCAATAACAGTTATAAGTTTTATCTTTGATATTACTGCAAAAAATAATATTAGCTTTTAATAATATTAATAAATAATATTAATATTAGCTTCAAATAATTAGCTTCAATTCACTGCTTCAACAGCATGTACTGTAAATAGATTAATAGGATTATTACTCGTTCTAAAAACTATTTTAATACTGCTTATATTCTAAATGCTATATCAACCTCTACCACTTGATCAATAAAAAGACAGACACACAAACGCACTTTTAAATCTTTTAAAATCTCAATTTGTGAAATGTTATCTTAAACTAATCAAAGTGTGTAAAAGTGGGAACCTTATATTAAACATTTCCACTGAACATTAAGTTAAAGTTATATGCATTCTTGTTTTGTCAAAATTGTTGTAGGAACTATGCAGTAGCCTATTTTATGTAATAAAAAAATAACTTCAAAATTATGGCCAATTCCAACCTTTTCAAATAAAAAAAGTCAATAAACGACGCACATTACATTACATATTTTTTATTATGCTTAAATAATTAAATAATTTAAATGTAAACTGAAGCATTAACTAGCAGCTATGTTTTCCCACGCTAGCTGTTTATGTTTCGAAGTCTGGCTCGAACCCTGCGTGCCCCCCCAAAAATGCTTTAGTGAAGACAGCAGCCAATCATGCGCCCAAAGGAGGCTAGAAGAGACAGGGAGGATGGAAGTAAGGGAAGGGCAAGAATACCTCAGCAAGGTGGATGGAAAAGATGAACCTTGTGCAGGCTTACCTTTAGAGGAGGTAATAGAAAGAAAAGGCATCTGCAGAGGCGGGGTGAAAATGAAAGATAGCTGAGGAGATGCCTGCATTAGCGAGGGTTATCCTCTGGGTAGGCAAAAGGATAAGGTAAAAGACCTCAGCTGAGGTAGATGGTGGGGGGGGGAACAGAAAGCATCTACCAAGGAGTAAGGAAAGAACCTGGTGCAGACTGCCTTAGAGGCTGACAGAGCCTCAGCTGAGGTGTGTTTGGGGAGGAGAGAGAAAGAAAGAAAGCCCCAGCAGAGGTGGATAGGAGGACCTCTGTGCGGGCTGGCCTCTGTGGAGATGTGATAGGACAGAAGAGAAAACCTCAGCGAAGGTAAGGGGAAAGGAGCCGCTGCGGAGGCGGCGAGCAGGAAGCCCCAACAGAGGTGGATAGAAGGAGTTCTGTGCGGTTGGGCCTTAGAGGTGGCGGATATAATAGTGTAAAGACCTCTGTGAAGGTGGGGCTGGTCTCTGCAGTGATGGCTGCTTCAGTGGTATGGTGATGGGAAACCACTGAGGTTGGGGAGGGATAAAGCGGCCTGCTGGCTGATAGGGAAGAGGAGAGCGAGTTGATGAGGCTGACTGTTCGAGGGAGACCCTGGTGGGAGAGGCAGCTTGAAAGGTTGGTAGTGCAGTGGATAGTGAGATAGGCAGGAGAGGAAAGAGGGTAAAAAAAGTCTCAGCAGAGGTGGATAGGGAGATCCTCTGCACAGGCTAGCCTTAGGAGGTAGGAAAAGGGTTGGAAACAGGGAAGATGGGTTTGGGTGGGGCCTATTTTTTATTGTGGCTGATGAGGGTTTGCACAAGTAGTTCCTGTAGGCTTCTGAGGCCCAGCGGCCTAGGGTCTGGATTTGGTCAGGAGGCAGGCCTTGTTCAGCCGCGGAGGTGGCTGCACCAATCCTGAAAGAGTAAGAAGAGAATCTTTCCGGGTTAATACCTGAAAGAAGGACAGCTTTTCAATGCTTTTGAAACCAAATCCTGGAAGCTGGGCGGTTCATTTCGTCAATGAAAAGGCACCCGCTTCGAACGTTATCACTCCATTGAATGGGCCGTTATCAGCCGTTATCAGCCCATTCATATGGGTCAGTAGGGGCCTGCTGCACCTACTGGTAGGCTGTAGAAGGCTGTTATCATCCATAGGACTACCTACTAGTAGGCTTTCATTTTAAGTTTTACCAGTAGGTGCAGCAGGCCCCTACTGACCCATATGAATGGGCTGATAAAGGCCAATTCAAATCGCATTAAAACGTGCGCTAACATCCGAATCGGCTGGAAAAGGGGATCGGATGGGAAGGAGGTGAAAGATTTGCTGTATGAAAGGAAGGCTGGTAATGTCTGGAATGGCTGGGTCGAATATATGAATGTAATGACCTTGCTTGAGTTGGTCAGTTTACTTTGCTTAATAAAAAAGATAGCTGTGCTGTTATTTAGGATGGAAAGGTCAGCTACTGAGGGATGGGAAAGGGGATTGTAGGGAGAGTTGACCGTAAACTCAGAGCATCTCAGGAAAGCCAGGGTGAACATGGCGTCCAGGGTTCTGGCTATGAGGGGAGGTTGACATAACCGCTGCGGAGGGTGTAAATACGGTGGAACAGGACTTCTAAGCTGGTGGGGAGTCTAGGGTCGGAACAGGGTGGTTTTGCCTTTGGGTACCCTCTAGCAAGAGGGAGGTTTGGACATTGGAGATGGTGGGCAAGGTGGAGCCAAACAGCGGTTTGTGGAAAAAATAATAATAAATTGGACTCCGCTTATGTATCCTTTAATGGAGCTAGCTGGAGGGATTTATGGGCGTTAAGATGATAGATGGAAGAGGTTATTGAGAGGGGGAAAATCTGGGAATTGCAATAAAACATAAGTGGAAGGTTTTGAGCAAAGCTGTGATATAGGATTGAAGGGATCTAAGGGCAATGGCTTGCAGTATTGATGAGAATGATGGTCCATAAAAGGGTCTGAGGGGATGGTTCGAGAGAATATAAGCTGTGAATAGGGAGGTGTTGGGGCCAGCTGGAGGTCTGGATCTGGGGCCAGCATTTTGAATTTCTGAAAAGAAAACGAGAGAGGGAGTCAGTGATGGCATTTTCTTTTAGGAATGTGTTTAGCAGTTAGTATAAACTGGTCAGTTGCGGGGATCTGGACCAGCCTTATTCTGATGAAGGGCATAAAGGCTTGGGAGTGGGATCTTAGTTTATTATTGCAATGTATCGCAATGCATGATGTAGACCATTCATGTTAATTCTAACTCTATTAATATGCGAAAATAGATTTTCCTATCTTGTGTGAATTTGGTTCATCAGACTGCAACTTAGTTGTAATCAGGATTTGAATCCAGATAAACATCTAGTAAGGTAGGTCTAGTATAAGTAGGCCTTATAATAATGTCAATAAAGCAGGCCGGATAGACATCCCAGTCGCTATTTCGTAATCATACCATTTCTGCCAACAGAACTGTTAGATCAATTTAGCCTATGAAAACATAATATTAAGAATTTGGGGCGTTTAGAGTTTAAATTTTTTTTTTATATAAATAAAGTAAATAAACTTGGTTTTAAATTCTGTTGATTTGAAGTTCTGCAGAATCAGGATCGGTGATGGGCACTGAAGATTGGGGCGGATCAAATAATGGGAGGGGAGGCTGCAAACTCCGGGGTGGAATCCATGCATCAGGCCTAATAATAGATGATAGGAGGAAAAAAAAGGGACGGGAAAATAATGACAATTCAGTGGACAGATACGGTACAGATTTGCTTATGATGTCATCGGCGACTAATAGCGTGTATGAGCTTATTCTGCGTCTGGGCGGAGGAAATGAATGGGGAAGCCGGCTAGAGCTGAATCGCATGGGTCCTTTCATGGAAGTTTGCTCTGAGGGGAGAACAATGGAAAGAGAAATTGAACAAAAGCAGGCTGAGGAATCGGGTCCTCGCTGAGTTAGGCAGACGAGTCAAATTTAGACATTGAGTTTGTAGGATGTATCTTCAATCGTGCGATTCCAAATAATGCAAAAAAAACGAGATACGAAAGGGATGGAAACTAGACTCTTTATAGTGGCAAGGTAAGTATTGTATTGGCTTACGATGAAAGAGGGATTGATTAGTAAATGGTGCCAGCTGTGTCTAATAATTGTCAGCCCTTCCTCCCGAAATTGGTTTGAAAACTTCATTTAATTACAGGATAAAAGTTGGAATAGGTGGACAATATCACCTTCTCAAGTATTTATTATTAGCTAAATGTCATTTTAAAGTTCCTTGTCTTGTTTTTATTGTACTAGTGGTATTTTTGTTTACATAAGTTTCCCTTACAACTATCTCCATTAAAGAATGCGCAGATACCAGTTTGTATATTTTGCTTAAAAAGGGACGCATACATCACACTATAGGCTTAGTAACTGCTAGTAAGTTTGTTTGTACTTTATTTTGTTGCTCCATTTGTTGTTGTTTTTGGACTAAGGCAGGGTTTGAAATAAAGCTCCTATCAAAATAGTGTATAGTCACAAAACATTTTCTTTATTGATTAAGTAAGCATAGTGAAAATTAGTATTCATAATGTTCTCTCAAAATCTTCAAACAAATGCAAATGTCAGTATAATCATGTGAAATGACTGAAGTCTTACTGGTAAAACATGAGCTCATTGATGTGCTTTTAAACGTTATTCCAATTCTTCAATTATTATTATATTAAAATGTTAAATATTTTAAAACCTCTGGGATTATTATGAATAGGATGGTGTAAAATCTATTTTATGTCATGTATGCTATGCAAATTTGCTGCATTGTCCAACAGAAAGCTGCTTGGTTTGAAAGTGATCTCTGTTCGAACTGTGTTTCATCCATAGCTACACAACTGAGAATAGACAACTGAGAGCAGATAGCTAACCACAGAAATATCTAGCTAGGGCAAGTAACTTAAGCACAGCTAATACAACTAGCCTCTGAACTTTTGCAGCTTGAATTAAAATTTAAACTGGTATAAAGAACATTGAACTTGACCAAAGTAAGACAAGAATCTTGACTGTGTCTTCTAAGAGTCATCCAGGCAGTAGTTCCAACTCCAGATAAGAATTACCTCTTCCCACATTATCACTGTTTTTCTTAACCCTAACCTAATGTTTAAATATCAAATGGGGCTCTCAGATGTATTTAAATGATGTCTCCCAGTATTTGGCATTTAAACATTTAGAAAATGAAAATGACAACTCATAAGGGTCACTTCTGATGCCGTGACGATAGGACGTGGTCTCCTGACAAATAGTTTTGCAAGAAAGAGCTTTTTTAAGCAGGGGTTGGGATTAATGTAGTTCTATTTTTAAAAAAAAATGTTGTCTTCAATCTATCTTTTCCCTGCTGAAGGATGCTTCTCTATAGCTTTTAAATGATGGGGTTGTGGAATGAGAGAAATGACATGAATTTAAAATATAGTTGTTATGCTTTCAAAAAGGTCAGCTTGTTATATGTTTGAGTTACGGCCAGAGACAGCTGGGTTGAATAATTAAAAAAGTGGGGTGGGGGGCTGTCAAGAGGATTCAAATGTTATGATTCATTATAACCAAATGTGTCCCTCAAAACTGATGATTTCTTATCTGTGTGAACTGTGCAACTGTAATCTTAAGTTGAATTTATAATATTTTATGTTACCTTTGGCCATCTACGGATAAGGAAATAAGAAATATAAGCAAATATGTTTATAAAAGTATT
>JAUCMT010011734.1:0-22101 GCA_032357475.1 Enteromius thamalakanensis | reverse complement strand
ATTGTATTATTATTGGTTAAGGGGAACCATTGAACAAAAAGCTACCCCTAAAAACAGATATAATTATTATTTGATAAGGTTTTGTCTAATCCTTAGCCTAAACCATAACATCAGAGGCCACTGATTGGCTGATTTATGTATAATTACAGGTTTTATTATTATTTTGCATTAACATTTATTTTATAATTTTAAGTTAGATTTTACTCATTCTGCTGAATTTATGTAATGAATTTTTATTAGTTTAATAATTCTTATTGTAATTATTACCATTGAAGGTTTTATTTCAGTTATGCTTTTCGTTCAGCTTTAGCCTATTTTATTTTTTACGCTTAAACTTTTTATTTTCAATTTGTGGGCATAATCTGTATTTTTAGTATAATTTAGTATTTTTTATATCTAAGTATATGTTTAGTATAGTTTTTATATAGTATATGTTTTACCATTTTTTTTTCTCTGTATATCTTTTCATAGAAAAGCTTTATTGTAAAGAATGAATATGTTTTAATAGTTTTAGTTTTCGGTAACAACAAAAATTCATGCAGATAGTGGAAGTACTTGTTATATCATCTTTCACTTCCTGCAGTATTTTTTTGCCGTTTGTCGATGATACCCTAACGGCGCACAACAACAAACATCTTTCTCAAATGTACGACGTCTTAGTGTATCTATTAAACAGTTTTTCTGGTTCCTGTTTTAAACCGTGCGCAAGCGAGTCATCAGACCCGTTGTTTGTTAATCGTAGCCATAAATGTTTAGGCAAGGATAGGAAGCATGCATTTGCCTGCTCGCAACCGGCCATAAATGTAGTATATGAGTGGGCGTGTCCTCCACTCTGCTCATGTTTAATATCTAAGTTAGCATGTGACCCCGCCCCTTTCTGCAGTGTTGGAGCAGCATGTGCTGTTTATTATGCCGCTGAATGAAGAACCAGCCCCAGCGTGTCCTCATTCTGTCTCCTTCTTTGGGAGAACGACCAATCAGCCACCTCTGCTTCAAATCCACAGATTTGCACAAGCACTCTTTGATATGACATTGCTTAGATGGCTAGCATACTTCTCTCCTCACGGTTTGTGTGAATTCATGCAGGTGGAGAAGCAGAGAGAGTGAAAGTGGAGGGATGGATGGATAGATAACACCCTGTGCTACACTGGAGTCTTGGACTCCCTCAGAGGAGCCGGTGGATTCCAGCACTACGCTGGATTATTAATGAGTGTCTAGCTGAGAGAGAAAACCCAACCCCAAGAGCGCACACATACTAAGAAAAAAAGGGATTGGCTGAGAGAAACAAGCACAGGAAACGAGATCAAGAGAAGGAATCACAATGAAAGAGTGTATCGCAAGAGGAAGGAGATAAATAGAGTGATTGTATGTGCTACAAGGGAGAGAAAAGAAAGTCAAACACAGATGCATTGTGAACACGTACCAGTGTTTAGCATGCACTGGCTGGTTCACAACACCCAGCAGGCAGGTGAGACGGCAGCCAGTATGGAAATCAGCTCATGATAAAACATTCTGTGTTTGTGTGTGTTTTAGGGTGTGTCGTTGTGCGACGGTGGAGAGTAAAATGTGGCTGCGCAGTTGAATGTTGTTTACACTAGCTTCAATAAACGCTTCTGACTGCCTTTGTTAGCATGCACAAAGGAAACACAGCTACCTCATGGATGGAGCTGAAACATTTATGAGTTTTCTTTCCGTTTCCCATCATTTTCACTAGTGATGCAACGCCATGTTGTTTAAACTCTTGTCATGGATTAACACTCTCAGTTTCAATCCTCTAGTTGATTGTCAGACAAAATCCATCTGTTGATGACAACCAACAGCTATCTAATCGGCTAAGAACTATTTTTTTTCTTTTTTACCTTTTTAACCAAAGGTTCCATTGTTTTTTCTAGTAAAAATCTTAGCATCTTTCAAACTAAATGATTTTGCTTAAAGTTTTGTTGCTATTAAAGGGATAGTAATTAATCACCCTTATGTTGTTCCATACCTGTATGACCTTCATTTATCTTCAGAACACACATTCAGGTGTTTTTGATAAAATTCAACAGATTTCTGACCCTGCATAGACAGCAACCCATACCATGTTCAAAGCCACGAAGGTAGTAAGGTGGTGGTTAAAGGGGTATTCGGATGCCCATTTTCCCAAGTTCACAAGATTCCCAGTATGAAATGATTCTTTAGGGTCTTAATGAAAAGTCTATAACATACTTTTGTTAAAATAAGGGGAAAAAAAACTAAATCAGGCCTTTTTTTTCAGCAAGCTGTTTAGATCATTATTTTTGTAAATGCTAATGAGCTCTGCTGACCCCGCCCTTTTCCTAAGTGAGGTAAGCTGTAAACTTCAGCTGTGAAACTAGCGAATATTTTAGTAAATATTTGCACAAATTTAAAAAACAACAACAACAACAACAAAAAATACAGACTCTGCTGGATCAGGGATCTGGGATCTGCGCATTCACTTCAAAATAGTAACGTTAATCCTCTGCATCTCTGCGTCTTACAACTGCTAAAATCATGATTACATCCAACAACTAAACACTTTGATCGCTTAACCAGAGACATTATTGTCTTCCCCTCCTCATCACAATCTCACAGCTCAGGGCAGGTCTAAGGTAAGATGGCCTTGTCAATAAACTATTGTGGGAGGGGCCTATGCAGAACTACATTTTTCTGACAGGTATCTCAGACCAGCCTGATTTGAGAGTGGATACATACAACATGTAATGGACCCAGAAGTTTGAATATGCTCATTTCCAGGTTTTAGGGCACATTGCAGCTGTACTCTTTGTTTTCTTTATGCATGCAGTGAAACCATTATTATGCATTTCTGTTCAGGTATGCAACACTCACTTTTCACAATCTAATCAGCAACTAATTCATCAAGTCCTTGCTGTATTGTTCCTGCTCAATAGCAGTTTCACCTATAAGCATGCCACAATATGGTAGTAAAGTGGGTCGGAACTTCTCTTCCTTACATAAAGTAAATATAACTAGAAAAATAAGTTGATATAGAGGATTATCACTGCACAGATCATCCCTGAAGAGGAAGAAGTGTGGAGAAATAAACCAGAAGAGCCTGACCTGTGGAAACAAATGCAAGGCTGAATTCTTTTTGGCAGCTTCAAACCAGATGTACATAAACCACTCTGATAAGTCAGCTTGATGTTTGGGGTCTTTTAGAGAGTAACAGCCGAGAGCTATTAATCAGTGTTTCCTTAAAGTACCTCATTGTTAGTCATCAGTTAGACGGTTGCCATTGTCACAGTTGGGTTAGCTAGAAAGGACCAATAAAGCTTTTGAATCTTAAACGTCTTTGTCAGGCCAGGGGTCTTGCGTGTCAGTTTCTTCTAGAGCTCACTCGCTGGCACATCAGAGATTGCTTGTGTTATTTCCTGTGTTCTCTGATTGTTTAGTTTTAGTTTTTATATGATCTAGTTTCTCTGAAAAACTTATTATTTTTTTTTTTAATATGCTCTGCACACTCGTCTGTCTGTTTAATGTCAACATGAAATGACACTTGGAACCAATTTTGCTTCTGCAATGTGTCAGATTTCTTAGTGAAACAGGATAAATAGGAACATGGTGTATTAGGGAAGTAAAAGGTTCAATTTAGAGCTACATGTTAATCGACCAGGTCATTGGCTTTCAAGCTGGCATCTGCAAGAGGGTTTGTGGGAAATTGGAAGAAAAATACATTTCTAAAAGGTTAAAGTGAACTGGAACTGGAGCAACCGTGTAACCTGTTCAGTCAGGTAACCTTTAAACTTTGTATGTCCCTCGCAACTTTTCTCTTTTATTCATCCTCTTTTTGTTCTTCTCTGCTCCTCCTATCCGTTTAGCCATTCCTGACAGTGACAGTGCTCCCACAAAGGTAGTCACACCGGTTTAACAGCGGGGACAGGTGGCATGAATGGATTCACATGTTCCAATGAGTTTCTTAGCCCAGAAAGATTAAGAGAAGGAGATGGCAATATCGTGAAACGTTACAATTTTCTCATCTTGCAGTCACATTATAGAGCATCACTTTAGCTGCACCTTTTGAGAGACACTCTCCAGATAATTCAATGAATTTGCATATTTTCTCAAGCCCTGTGCCTGTAAAGGGATTGCATGCATTGTCGGAAATTTGCAGCGGTTCCCAACCTCCCAGACATACACATATGCAATAAAAAATGCAGGGAGCTCTTTTTTCAATACAAGTTGTCAATACATGTTGTGTTCTCAAATGCACATTATACAGTAAACTAAGAGCACATTAGCTCAGCAGCATTTGCTGAGACGTGGAAAACAAAGGTTCACGAGAACACAATGCCGTGCTTCATTGTGAAACATGCAGCACATGTATGATGTAAGCCATATCATGATTTAAGGTTTGTTGTATTAAGCACACAGCCTTAACGGCTATCCTAAATCCAGATTACAAGTACACCGAATCACTGTTTGATGTAATCAAATGTTCACTGAAGCGTTAGAGCGAGAGGAAAACAAATGGAAAGAAATGGAAGCTAAAAATTGAAATACAAAGAGAAAAGGAACGAAAGGCAGAATCCAAACAGAGTGAGGAAGAGAGAGAGCGTTCAAGGCACTGTTGTAAACAGCCACCTTCAGGCACTCAGACACATTGTTCTGATAAAGCTCAACTGTGACGCATAGAGCGTGTCTGTGTGTGAGTATGTGTGTGTGTGTGTGTGTGTGTATGACCATTTTTATACTATGTGCCAAACCTGGAGATCCTTATGCAGGCTTGCTAGCATTAGCCCTGGAGGCTGATAACATCTGGAGTGGCTCAAATCACCACCGTCCTCCCCCCTCTTTAGACTCCAGCACTGGAATGCCTCCCTCTGCCATGGGGGGAACGTTTAACATCTAATACCACTCGGGAATCACAGCAAAGCGGAGCATGATAGCAAACCCCATTTCAACTCCAGAGAGCCCCTTTTGAAGTGGAAATTGTGTCCCTAGGAGTCACACGCCACCATAGAGCGGTCAAATGAAGTCAATGACCATTTCCTCATCCACCATGGTGCTGTCATTTCAGGGTCCTTTTGAAGTGACTAATGATTTTCGATCTACAAATAACGCCACGAGAACATGAAAGACACCACCTTCACACAACACTTTCATAGAGCAGCAGACTGCAACTAAAATGATCACAAATGGTTTTATAAATAAAATAAATAATTTACATAAACTATATTATCAGAATCATGATGGATTATGAGCCCATCTCAAAGTTGTTTGATGATTTTGTTACTTTTTTCACCAGGTTATGATATAGGTAATTAATAATAATTAATAATTTAATAATTAGGTAATTCATTTAGTAATTTATATTTTTTTTACATTATAGTACATTATAATTGTGTGTGTGTATATATATATGTTTGTTTTGTGTGTATGTATATATTAAATTATATTATATATATATTATATTATTGTATTGTTTTGTATTATGTAAAAAATTTGGGGTTGTGAGATAAATTTGGATATACCAAGGCTTCATATCTTTTTAAAGAAAAAAAATATTTTTAAAGAAAAATAAAGGCCGTAAAATTTGAATTATTGTAAAATATTACTATAATTTAAAATGTTGTATATATTAATATATATTTTAAAATGAAATTGGTTGCTGTTATGGCAAAGCTAGATTTGTAGTATGTGTTTTTAAGTGTCACGTGATCTGTTAGAAATCATTGTAATGAAATATGGCGCCTAAGAAACATTTCTTATTATGATCAATATTAAACAGTTGTGCTGCTTAAAATCTTTTTAAACTCTTTTATAGATGTCTTTACTGCCAATTTTGATTAAATTGAAACACCTAATAATAGTTTATATTTTTTATTTTTGGCATCCCTTGAAGTTTCTCTTTCTTTTGACCCTGTGGCGTTTCTCTATTGTCGATGTTTCAACGTTGTGCTCTTAAAGGCCTTTTGCTGGCCAGAATCCTCATTCCAGCAGCACTTCACTGAAGGCCGCTTTCAACTGAATGTTAAATAACTATGGGCTGACATCCTCCTCTGCAGAAACGCTGGGAAATAGTCTCATGAATCGTGTGAAAAGAGAGAAAGAGGTGTTTGATCAGATGTCTGATGTTCCTGGGATGTGACAACCTCTCGTTTCTCTGAGACCCTTTATTTCTGTAGGGAAGAGAAATGTCATTTTTTTCATAGCTTACTCCGTCTTGTTCTCTCTCACTTTCTCTCCCAGTTGGAGAGATTTGTCCTTGTGAGGGCACAACGCTCTCCACTGTTTCAGCACACTGTGCTGGCTAAAAATACCCTCCACCCCCTTGGCTCAGCATCCACTGCCCAGTGTGTGCCAGAGAAAAGAACGAGGAAGGGAGACCAAAAGTCGCTGAGGGTGGGTGAGAGATAAGAAGAGGGGTGAGAGTGAACTCCAGCTCCTTCTTTTCAGTTCCTGCTGAGATTCTTCCACCCCCAGGTATGACGGCGAATGCGGGGCTATTTTCGATGGAAATTTGTCTTGCTGAGAACCTTAAACACTACCAATACATGATGTGGGCGTTAGGCAAAAACTCTAACATTATGTACTAGCCAGGTGTGACACAGCAACTTTGTAGCCTCGAGTAACTTTTCTGCCCACACTCAATATGAAAATCATGTGTGAATGGAGAGAGCCTGTCATCTGAGCCAGTCAAATCTGATGTTTGGGATTTCTCTGTGGACGAGCACCTGGTGTGATGTAACAGAATGGGAGACTGAACCAGAATAAGAGATCAATATTATAATTTCAGCCATAAACCTTTTTAAACATTGAATTTTGATTAGATGTAGACCAATAATATGTTCACAGGCCAAAACAAAGATACAAATGAATTGAATAAAAGAAAAACTTTGTTTTAGATGATAATGGCAATAATAATAATAATAGTTTGCTGTTATGAAAAAAAAGCTGAATAAATATAGTGCCATAAACAATAATATAATGTTATTGATGATTATACTACTACTACTACTACTACTAATAATAATAATAATAATAATAATAATAATAAAAATAATAATATTTTTGTTACTTTATTTTATTAGTAGTAGTAGCATTTTGAATATCAGTTATTAAAAATTAACATCATTAAAATCTGTATCCTTTTTAAATCTTACTTTCAGTATGATATAGTTGCTGAATCTACAGCACCATGTAAATATGAATTGTTATAATCAGAGCTGGGTAGTGACATGTAGTCTGTATTACATAATCAAACTCCAAAAATTAAGTACTTGTAATTAGGTTTAAACATTTATTCATGATTAATCACACCCAAAATAAAAGTATATGTGTGTGTGTGTGTGTGCATGTTTATGTGGTTTATGAGGACACAAATTTGCATAATGACATGGGTTTTGCAACGGTATTACATTATGAAGGTGATTTATGAGGACATTTTCAGTGTCCCTGCAATTCAGAAGGCTTAAAAAACATATTAAATGGTGCATGTAGTTTCCTGTAAGGGGCAGGTTTAGGTGTAGGGTCAGTGTTGGACAACAGTCTGTACAGTACAGTATTAATACCATTACGCCTGTGGAGGGTGCCCATAAATTAAAACATCTGTGTGTGTGAGAGAAATAAAAATAGCCTATTGCTATATACTCTGTATACTGCATAAACCCTAGTTTGGGAAACCTTGTTGTGATGTAATTTTAAATGCACTACATTTTGTTGTTAATAACAGCAAATGGAAATAAAGAATTCTTACGCTTTGTGTTTTTATATCAATACAATACAAGATTATTAATGTGATTAAATCAGTAATTAAAAAGTAGTTGGGATTATATGACCTAAAATGTGTAGTTAAGGATTACTTTACTAACTACAATTAGCTCTGATCATAATTCTATTTTAGTTCTTGTTGTGGTTCTTGCAGTCTGAACTGACAATGAGACACGTCTTTAATGAACAGTTTAGTTTGATTCACAAGAGTTGGCTCCGTTAACGAACTGAACAAAAATGCATATAAATTCACTAGTTAACCGCTTAAGTCAATCATATAACATCTGTCTCACTTACTAATGATACTTCCATTAACTTGTCCTAGCAGCTAATGGTAAACCCTTTTACCGTTTTATGAGTGAGTATTTCAAGCCTAAATGTCCTTCAAGGTCATAGCTGATGAATCTGAGAATCAGTGGACTGGAGGAGTGACGCCTTTTAATGGACATGCTAATGAGTCCTTAATTGAGTTGTAGAGTAACGTCTCTGTTCCACCTCTCACCACAAATAAAGACATCTCAGGAGAGCGATCATGCAGCGGCTTTCTCAGAGGAATTCCTCCCAGAGATCATCTGCAAGTTGCAAGTTAACTAAGGTGAATCAGGCATTAGTTTTAATTAAATAAAGACCACATGACTGTCATCATATGCAGACAATGATGTTGTCTTGAAAGTTACTGACGAGAACTGGATTTAAAAAAACAAAAACAAATGGAAAAGACCCACTATGGTGATCATTTAAATTGTTAAATGTGAACCAACTCATATTTAAGCTGAAACGGATGTTATATTCTCAGTAGGAAGGGCACTTTTGTCAACCAGAAAGACTTATTTGGTGAAAACCAAAAATTAAAGGTGTCTGATTTGAGTTTGAAGTGTTACTTGGAGCAGTAAACTTCGCACAGAGCTTTGGGTGTGTCATCTTCAGGTTATTCAGGTCTCTTCAAATCATGTCTTGTCTGGGTTTTTGTCATGTGACTCATTTCTCCTCTAGTTTGGTTGCAAAAGCCTTGGATTTTCTATGAATTTCATCACAATATGCTCAGTTTGTAGTCATTTCCTGAATCAGCAGATGTTTACAGGTAGTTGCTCATGTTTCCAGTCTGTCTGATATTGCATTATATGTTCCTGCCGTTCTTTCCTACTATAATGAGATGAATGACATGGGTTATTTGGCAACCCAGCACTGGATAAATATCGGACAGAACACATGCTGGGTTACTTTTAACTCAACTGGTTGGGTTAAAGGTTTTTACCAAAAATGCTGGGTTGCTGTATTTAAGTCATCTAATGACCACAGGATGTGTATGGGTAGTTACTCACATTTCCAGTCTTGTATTGCATTACATGTTCCAGCGTATTTTTTTTGTTTGGGTTTTTTCCCCTACTATTATGAGATAACTGGATTTAGATGACTCTACATAGGCTTAAATATCAACAGATGTGTAATTATGCATGCCAAAGTGTTCAACCTTCATAACTAGTAGCCTCAAGTCTTTCCTAGTCTTCTCGTTTAAATAGACTAAGTGATTGATTGATCTGTATTTTGCTTGATTCAATGGGTCAAGCACTTAGTATGTGAGAGCAAACAAACTTTTCACGTCTACACACACCTGGAGGAGCCTGAAGGATCTAGTTTCAGAGAAGATTTGGAAAGCGACCGTGACAATAGCTCATTTCAGGTTCGGCGAAGGTACTCGAGACAGAATATCATCGCGTTCCTTGCCAAGAGCCCTAGGTGACTGAGTTGTTATGAAGTTAGTGATGGATTTGCGGTTTCGTATTACCTCTGTGTGTCATCGCTGTTTATTATGATCCTTGTGGTAAAGTTCCTGCCTTCTCGACACGCCGTGACATGATATTTATCGACTGTCTTTTTCTACAGTGGAACCAAACCCTGTATGTTGTGGGAAAATTCATTTTGCATTGAATTATGGTTGGATTTTGTAGTAGATATCGTTCAGGTGGTTTCTTCCCATCCAAGAAGCCGGTTCCTAGCCAGAATGAGCAACAAAGTTAGTTAAAAGTCTAGCTTGCCCAACAGTGGATCAAGATCACACTGTCCTCCTGAATTGCATCTCTCACTGTGACCTTTGACCTTCTCTTTGCACATACAAGAGCTCCCAGGCTGACCTACATTGTCATTCAGGGCTAGGTGTGAAATTGCAATTTTCCGCTTGGTTGATGCAGTAATGAGAAATTGATGTAATGAGACAGCATTTAGGAGGAGGAGTTTACAAGAGAGCCAAATGCCACACTTTTTTACCATCTGTTGTCTTCTACTGGCCTCCATGCTGATATATATATATATATATTTTTTTTTTTTTAATCTTCTAGACCACTTTGCTGAACCTAATCCATGCTGTTTTCTTTGAAAGTACAATCCAGTGTCATGTCTGAAGCAGTACCTCTGTTTAATGCTTGGCAATGCAGCCAACAGTATCTGAGGACCATTAGACTCCAAATGGTTGACTGGTAATTAACCTTGTTCTATTTCTTCAATTGCCATGTTAGGGGGCATATTTTATGTGTGCTATTCAGAACTCCACAGCTCTTTGACAGTATAATGACAGCTTCTCTCAAATGGGTTAACGCGGGACTTTACTCTACAACTGCAGACTGGAATTTTAGCGCAGTGTTTTAAGGTTCATGAGTTAAAGCTTGTTATGGCACAGATGGATGTAAAGCACAGTTTTGTTTGTCCTACTGAACTGATGATCTAAAAGATCTGGATTAATTGTGTCGGGGTGTTCCGGCCCGGCGGGAGTCCTTTGTGTCTCCCTTATACCTGAAAGGATGATGGGTTTGTGAGAGGATGTGTTGTGGTTTGCTTCAACACAGGAACTTAAAGTAAGTTGCCATCTTCTTATGTTTGCTAATAAAACCAAGAAGCATGTCATAAAAGATACATAATGGCTTCCCAGTTTCAGCTTTTGTCTATTTTATATGTGGCAGTAATTATTCAGATGTAAATCATCATTATCATGATTTACCTGCTACTTATTTTTGCATTAACTTTTTGGATTAAATTATTAAATTAAAATGCTTATTAAATTCCATTTAAGTTTAATCCTTGACATTTTAAGTCAGAAGCAGAAACTTATTATTTTTATTTTTATTACAATTACAATTTGTGTTTTTCATCTGTAATTTGAAAAGTTAAGAAAATATCTATTTAATTAATCTCCAATTTTTAACTTTAATCATAATAAAATCTAAAAGGGCTGACTTTTACAAGCTTTATCTGTAATGGCAAGTTTTTTTTATTTTATTTTATAACTTCTGTTATTCTTATCTCTATTTATTTACTTATTTCTTTATCTGTAATGTAAATAATTTTTATTATTTTTAATTTATTATTTAAATTTTATTTATCATTATCATTCCATAATAGCTGATGGTTACATGCTTTTGTTTTGTGTGTAAAATTGTGTATTTTTATTTAATTTAATTTATTTATTTTTTCCTATATAACTGTTTAAACTCAATATGTAGGATGAGATTTTGTATTTTATTGATCACATAATATTTAAAAATCCAGTATTTAAGTACACAATAGTCAGTCTACATCAGCTCTTTAGCTCTCATTAGCTCTTTTAGTGTGATCTCTATACAGCAGGTCCCGATCTGCACATCTCTCCCACTGCCCCCTCTCTTACCCTCCTTGCTCTGGTTGCATAAAGCCACGTGCCTGGAGTCACAGCAGGTCTCCCGGACGACAAAGCAGATCATGATGCTTTTAAAAGTGGGATGCGAGGCCATGATGTTGCCAGGGAAGTGTGTGTGATTGTGGATGCCTGTAGTGGCCTAGTGGAAAGCAAATGTAATACTGTTTTTGTTGTGATGAATGTGTTTAGCTCTAGGGACAGTACCCAGTGAATTTGTCATTGCCGTTTTGTTGTTAGGAATAAGATTACATGTTGACCTTGTGAGGAAATTACAGGTTCTGTAATTGAGTATAGTACATGACAAAATACAGAATGTTGCTTGTTTCAGTCATTCAAACCTGAGACGTTTTTCATCTTAATATCTGACAGTGGCTTGTATTTTGCCTTCTGTGTTTTGATATATTTTCATAGGCCTTCAAGTAGGATTCAAAAATATTTCAGATTTTTATTGTCATTATCAACTGACACTTTTTTTCCCTCCTCTTTTTCCAAGCTACAGTTTTTTATACATTTAAATGCATGTTATCAGAAAATATAAGATGGATAGTTCACCCAAAAATGAAAATTCTGTCAGTAATTACTCGCCCATCGTCAGAACACAAATGAAGATATTTAATGAAAAGCAGTGCAGACTGAAAGAGAAAAAATCGTTGGCTAAAACTTAAATAATTTGCTTTCTTTGCATACAAAATTAAGGTTGAAGCACTGATGCTTCACATGGACTATTTTAATGATGTCCTGACTACCTTTCTGGGTCTTGAACGCTTCAGTTATATTGCTGTCTATGCAGGGTCAGAAAGCTCTTGGATTTCATAAAAAAATATTGTATGACATGTGTGCAGAAAATGAACAAAGGACTTACGGATTTGGAACAACATGAGGGTGAGTAATTAATGACAGAATTAACACTTTAAGGTCCAAAAGCGACCCACATTGTTTTGTCTGATTTTTTTGTAGTCCTTAAAAGTGGTAAAATAGCTTTATGTTGGAATTTTAAGTTGTTTGCCTTTTTAAAAGAGAAAGAAAAATCATAAACATAAGTTTTTTTTGTTTTTTGCAATCACGTTGTGTGTTTCCATCAAGTTTCACCTTCTTTGAAATTCAAGGCAGCTGTTTGAACATGTCAAATTTACCCTCGGCCCCACACATCTTACAACAGATAAACAGACTGGTATTACATCTTTCCATTCTTTCCTCCCCTACTTCCCAACATGCTGTAGATCAAGATTTATCAGCTCAGAGGCAGATGGTTTTCCAGGATGCCAGCCGCAGCCCCCCTCCAGACCCTCGTGCTGGATCCTGAGCCCTGGGCCCAAGTGTTTGTCTAGACTTGAGTTATCCGCCTCATCTAGGAATGACAGGGCCCCTAACCTCCCCTCCCCGTTCTCCTCCATCCCTGCAAGTCTCAAAGGAATCAGGGTCATCCATCCTCAAGTACCCCTATGTTGCTAAAAGTAGCTCAGCAGCACATGGCGGAGATTTTGTAGAACTGCATTTGGTCTTGTGGGTTCCTCAAGATCTTCAAAAATCCATAGCAGCAATTTCTTTTTATACCTTTGATAACGACATAATGTCCTAGTCCTCAAGCATTCCTGAGTGCTTTTGAAGAAAAAACTCTTTTATACAATGAAAGTCTGGTGTAATGAGACAAGGACGTTTTTTAATTTAAACCACAAGACTTGAAAAGAATAGAAGGGCAGGCGTGACGTGCGTTCTCGTTATCAGCCGGCTCGTGAATTGGCCGTAGCAAGTGGCGGGACACGTGTCCCTGTCTTTGTTTAGCCGGAGCCTGAATTGGCGCCTTGGATGGGACCTATTCATGGCTGGACATAAGGCCGTCTTTGAGAGCGGTGGCTTGCAGGCCCTCATTATCCTCATTGTTGCATTCCATTACACCTCATTTTTTGCCCCACTTCTACAAAGATTTTAGACAAAGGCCACAGTGTGTAAGAAAGCAGTCCAACCAAAAAAACGGCAGCACTTCGAAGCCGAAGGAATTGTTAACACCTCTATTCTATCGCCCTGCTATCACATTAAAAGAATTAGAATTAGAATATTTTCTTTAGGCAGTCAAGTGATATAAGCCACTCTGTTTGATAAGCTGTGGATGCAAGAACTTTGCTGGAGAAGTCAGCTGTTGTGAGTCATGGTGTATGTGTGTGTTATGGACTCACTCGCAGTGTGTTTGCCTGATTGTCATGACTTGGATTGTGGGAAGGGTCACACATTATGAGGTTGTTGTAGATGCCTTTGGACATCCGTAGGCTTTTCTATTTGCTTTTTCTGAATTCAATTTCAGTTTCATTTAAAAAATACAAAATTGAAAGTGCCATGATTGTTTCGCATAATGTACTGCCTGAATACACACATAAATTACATGAATTATGTATGTGTCTATATGTGTGTATGTGTGTGTGGACGTATGTGTATATTAAATATTTTTTTTAATTATTTATATTATAGATTTTACTCATTTGTTCTTGAATAATAAAAACTAATAAATTGCTATAAGGAATTGTAATATTTTTATGTTATTTTCATGACAAAATAAATTATTCTATTCAATTTAAGGACTTATTTCAAAGCAGCATGATTGTTTTTTCTAAAGTAATCAACATAACATAAATTAATTACGTGTTTTTTTTTTTCGTTTAGTTTTTTTTTGAGTATTTGTGTGTCCGTGTGTATATACATGTATGCCTACAGTACATACACATATATATATATATGTATGTGTGTGTGTGTGTGTGTGTAAAATATATAAGATATATTTCTTATAATTCTCCTTAAAGACTTAATTTGTTATATAATAAATATACAATATAAATATACAATAAAAATATAATAACGGATAATTTGTATAAAAAATAAAAAAGTTTTAGTACTAAGTTTTAGACACTTGCTTTGCTTTCAATAATATAATTGATGCTTTCAATAATAATGCTTAAATAGATTTAATTTGTCAATTTACTTATATAAACTAAATCAAATAAATATTTGGTATTACAGCTTTTGGTAAAACAGCTTCTGTTCCGAGGTACACTTGGCTATAGATTTTCAGGAAGCTTTCTAGGAAGGTTTTTTTCTTCATCTTGGAGACATTGCCACAGTTCTTCTGGATTGAGTCCGTCTCAGTTTGTTCTGTTACTTCATGCCATTCCAGACTGAACGATGATCAGATCAGATCTCTGGCTGTTGTCAGACTCCTTGTGCAGACAATAATCTGACTGCATTATTACTATTAATAAAAAAAATAATGTTTGGAAATGTAAACTAATATTTCCAACTCACACGATACCGCAAAAGATAGAAATAACCCACTTAAAATCATATTATGGTGAAAATACTAGTGGCCTAAGACTTTTGCACAGTACTGTATGCACATATATAATCATATAAACAGTGTATTTCTATATAATTATATGCATATGTGCGTCTTAAACATACAAATTTATTGTTAAAAAAGAACATCCAGGAATTGTTAAAGATTAAACTAATTCAACTTTCATCTCTGTCTCTTTCTCTCTCTCGCTGTTTTCTTCTTGTGTCTCTGAAATATCTGTTCTTCTCAGCGCTCAAATCTAGTTAAGTCATTCGTGTGTCGTCTCTTCACATAATGGCAGTTTTGTTCCTAACATCTCTCTGAGTGAATTTACATGTGTGACAGATTTCACATTCTTTCTGCCTACGTACTGAGGTCCATTACGTCGCCTGTGTAGGAGTCAAGGGCTGCCCTTAGACAAAGTGAACAATCTCCCTATCCCTCGGTCCACCCACTCCTCGCTGTTTGACTAGAGGGACAGGCAGATACGGGGTGGCAGCACACCAGTTGTTTTTTAGTAATGCTGCTGAAATAGGAGATGTTAGATACCTGCTGTCTGAAGCCTACATGGATAACTACAGCACTGCCTGGCTTTGATGCTATCTGAAGACAGGCTAACTTAAATGTCGCTGAAGCCCTGATGCTGATCACCGCTATAGCTATCACACTTAGATTAGATTATTCCTGTGTCAGTTAAAGAAGGTGAGATCAAGCTGGCAGCCAATCTGCAAGTCCTCCTATCTTTGTCAAGGAAAGGAAGTGTGATTTTTGTTTCTTTCTTTTTTTTTTCTTTTGTGATGCATTAAAAAAGGGAAGTGACAATTGATAACGGGCATTGTGGCAAGCTTTTATTAATGGTGCACACTGGAGATATGCTCTCATTTGCTTGCTGATTGTGTGTCTGACTTGTAACCATGGTGATCCTCATGTTATACATATATATGCTTCAGAAACAGAAATGTAAGCATCTAAGGATTTTTATAATCAGATCAGCGCTGAGGCTCACAGAAGATGGTTCGGTTAACAATCTCATTTTCATGCTGAATGAAATACACTGAAAAAATCCATCTGCCTAGATTAACAGGGACACGTGACAACATGTTAGGTGGTGGTTTTGTTATGTTATTTCTGGAGTTTGTGGATCATTTAGTCACCTGCTGTTTTTGATTGTGCTCTTACCTTATATTTATTTAATAATAATAATAATAATAAAGAAACTTTTCTTTATTTTCATTTTGAAATGTATTTATATATAATTATTTGTATATTTGTATATTGTATTGTATTTTTTATTTTTTATATAATGTTATTCTTACTTTTATTTTGCTTATTTTTAATTGTATTTATTTGCTCAATTTATTTGTAGTTTTTTTATTTAAGTTTTGCCTTTTTTATTTTTATATATTATTTTTAGGGCTGTCAAATGATTACCTTTTTTTTCATGTTTTTATAGCGTGTAAGATGAATTGCGGCAACCATGTTGCGTGCACTGTCAGTTGTTTTTGCCCCCACTTATGTGCAACAGGCAGGAATTATTCTTTACAAGCCTCTGCAAAATGACACTGCTCAGTTTTTAATACAGCCAGCGTAAGACTTCAGCTCCCATATGTCACTGATGCAATGTGCAGTTACTCCGAGGTAATAGTTGTCCTACTTTCCTGACAAATAATTCGTCACACTGCGCATGCGTGAAATGCGTTAAAAATTTTTACGTAATTAATGACAAAAAAAGTAACGTCAACGCGTTATTTTTGACAGCCCTAATTATTTTTGTTTGTTTATTTATTATAATAGTTTTTAAAATAACTGTTATATGTGACTCTGGACCACAAAACCATTCGTAAGTCATTGGGGTATATTTGTGGCAATGTCCAAAAAAACATTGTATGGGTCAAACTTGATTTTTCTTTTATTCCAAAAATCATTAGGATATTAAGAAAAATCATGTTCCGTGAAGATATTCTGTCTCAGTTCCTGCCGTAAATATATTAAAACATTAATTTTTGATTTTTTAACTTAATTTTGCATTGCGTTGATTTTCTCAGTATTGTGTTTTTTCAGATTCAAAATATAATATCTCTGCCAAATACTGTCCAATCCTAACAAAACATACACCAATGGAAAACTAATTTATCAGCCTTCAGATGATGTATGAATCTCAATATGCAAAAAATTACACTTATGACTGTGGTCTAGGGACTCACTTTCACTTTACTTTGTTTTTTGTTTTTTTTAATTAATTAATGAATTATGATTTATTCATATTCGTTCTATATATTATGCTAATTTTTAATTTTATTTTGGCCATGGTAATGAATGGAAGCACTTTAGGTGATTGAGAACCAGGCTCACCACAGTGTCTCAGAGTAGGTGCACCACTGGGCCACATTTTAAAATTGTATGATAGTTATGCAATGACATGCATAAGCTGCTCTTTACCCTTGCTGCGAACTCTTGCACAGAACCTTAAAGAGATCAGTGTTCTTAATGCTGCCCCTCCACACCTCGCCAATTACTGTACATCCTGCTCTGTGTTGCTCAGAATGTGGCTCGTCTCACTGAAGCGTGTCTGTTTGTGTGGGTGTGAAATGTATGTTCTATGCTTTAAGCATGCCATTTGTTTTTATATTTACAAGAATATGCATATGCTTATATGGAAAATTACTATGGATGAGAGCATGCAAGTCTTTCTCTCTCCTCTCTGTCGCTGCATTGGATTTACACATAATTGTATATCCATATTGTTTGTTCCGGAGCTACATGTAGCGAGCATCAGCCATGTTTCAGATTTAAAATCCCATTATTTTCTCCTTGAGGAACTGCTTTTAACAACAGCATCAACATCTTTAAATCTTAATAGTTTTATAGTGATTGTCATTTGCATTGCTTTATGGAATGTTTTTTTTCTTTCTTTCTTTTTAGCTTTTAGCACTAGTTGCACACCTCATCTTTCTTTGTCCAATTTTCAAATACTTTTTTTATTTTAAATTAAGGTTTGTAGTGCTGTGATTGAATGTACCCTGCTGGTTAATTTAGTTGAAAATGAATGAGAAAAATGCTTATTGTTGCTAAAGTAGTGGATGGCACTGTAACATCCTGTAGAGAAACTAGTATTGTGAAGTTTTTTGAAAGAAGAAACACAGAGCGGTTTAAAATGATAAAGAACATTTAAACATTTAAAGAACAAAAACAATTTCAAGCATTTCAGGTGAAATGTGTCATTTCTGAACCGCAAATGTAACCAAACGTAATAGAGCTGTTCAGTCATGATGCTAATTTGTAGGCTAACCCAGAAGGCTAATTCAACATGTGTTCCCTGCGGGCTTTAAGAATGGTGCTTCTGAGTAAATTAAAGTCTCATTACTTGAATAGACTTTGACATTTTGTTCTGGAACATAGAGTGCACTGTCATTCCTCAAACATTATTTAAAATCTTTTTTTTGCATTGTCACTACTGGATTCTTTTTTTGTCCCATTTTCTTTCTTAATGTTCAGACAGCATCTGGCTATACTGAACAATACTTTCAGTCTACCCACTCAAATTTCACACCCACTTTAAAATCTGCATGTGTTGAATCACCTATTTGTCATGTATAGACTCCAGATCTCTCCCTCTTTTTTTCTTTTTTCTTTTGAAAAGCAAAGTAAGCTTTATCTCCTCAGCGAAGGTGCTGATGACATCGGCAGATGTCCCTCACACGCGGTCTGCAGGTAACGTAAGGCGCAGCTCATCTGTCGGGCCTCATGTTTTGGCTATGGTTTGCAGTATCTGTGTCCCTTCTCTGTGTTGTAAGGGGTTCAGGTATCACCAACACAGTACACACAACAGGGCCGTATATCAGCGTGGAAAAACGAGAAGTTTGTTTGCCCACTGCTCTCCTGAGCAGCCGGCAGCCGTCTGGAAGGTGCATTTGCAACAAAGCGAAGTAACTGAATCTTTCAAATGCTGCAAATATACTTAAAGTTGAAGTATTTCTGCATCGCCAACTTTATCAAAAAGGCATATGAATGGGATTGTGTGCACACGGGTTTCATGAGCACGCCCTTCAATTGCCTTTGGTCAGTAAAGGAGTTAGCCCCGCCTTAAGCATACTCCATTGGTTAAGCCAATGTTTCTGTTGTCGGTGATTCTTCTTCTTGTTTTCTTTATAATAAAGTACATCATAATTCAATGGTTTTAACACTGCTCAGAATAAGTAGCCACATCATCTCAGAAAGATTTTGTCAAAGCCTCGTCTTGAGATTATGAAGTGAGCTTGTTGTACTTATTGCAACAAATATTGCAACAATTAAAAGTCTGGTGAGAAGATACCCAAAACCTAACCTAATGCTTTAACAAAAGCAAACACGAGATAAAATTACTTATGTTCTCAAAAATACATTTAATTTTTTTTTTTTCCATCTCTCAGTGCTGCACCAGGTGCGCTACAGAGCAAGTTTACTATGTCAAAAGGCCAAAGGCCAAACAGATGGAGAGCACTATGGTAGGTGTTGAGGCCACTGGGATTGTATTGCGCAAGAGGCTGCATGAAAACACAGGTTTCTTCACACCATATCATAATTTCCATAGTTACGATATACCAGCTTGTTAAAAAAAATCACTTCATCATAGAACTCATCATTTCTGAAAGGTAAGATTTGTACCACCTGACCACCTCACTATCATAAGGTGCTATTTTTAGGCACTGATTGTGTGATAGTTCTGTGTCTGAGTCCAAGGATGCGAACAGTCACATGTTGTCATTTCGGAATTACAGTAGCTAATTACGCTATGGCGTGAATGCAGCATGAGTCTTAGTTAATAAAAAAAATGTGCCCCTGTAATCATAATTTGTGTGAAAAAATGTATGTGTAGGTGCTTTTTGGAGCTTAGCAAAATTGTAGGAAAAGTTTATTTTTCTAATAAGCCAATGTATGTAATGCTAATAGTGCTTCTTGCCCTAGCAAACACGGCCAACTGTGCCATCAGATAATTGATTCTGTGTTTGCTTTGGGGTGTTTTTTATGTCAAGAAGTTGGCAGCTGTCCCCCCCCCCCCACAACTTTATCATCTTGTCTCTAGAGAAGAACTTGTCGCCCATGTGTGCAGACCTGTAAATGCGCATGTGTTTTTTAGTGCTATGAAGGTTCCACATAGACACCCCTCCTTCCTAGGAGCCTCCGGCAACATGCTGCTGAAGGTACCTGTGGGATTTGTTGGGCTATAGATAGGTTCTTAGGAAAAATGCTAGATTGTTTGGCTCGCGATACGGTCTGAAAAATGACGGCTGCTGTTTTTGTTATCATGCTTCTGATGTGCTGCTTTTGTTTTCTGCCTTTTATACAGAGCCGCTGAGGTTTAAATCTTAAGGAGATGGGACTTGGGCTTTTGCCCAAAGGAGAACGATTCCAACTCTGCCTCTATATCTGTGACCGGTTTGCCGTGAGGCCCCGTACCTCCCTCTAATGGTAAGTTGAGTTTGATTGACTTTGCATGACTTATACGGGATGTACAGTTAGGAATCGAGAATAAATCCCACTGTTATTCATTAGTGAAGTCTTGTAGATTGGTTAACTGATCACTTCCAAGGTGTTGCCTTACTGTGCCAAACTTTGTTAGGATGGTTGCAAGCTAAAAGTCCTATCTGACCATCTTTATGCACCAGGCAATGCCAATAGCCTCAGAGAAACTGTTATATATCAAAATTTCGACATGCAGAAGGTACTCGTTTTAAAAAAAAATTGAAGTGGAAAAGCTTTACCTTGGCTCTGTATGATGGCCGCCTCATCATTTAACACAAACACAGAAGCAATTTAAATTTACATTTTCCTCCGTCCAAAGAAATTGTTCTGCATGCAGCCAACAGATAGTAACAGCTCCTCTGACAGCAACTCTGGCAAAGACAAAAGCAGCTATCATGACTGCATATGTGTCACGGTTTTATGGTTCCGTAACAATTAAACACCGAATGCCATTGCCAACCTACTGTTTGTAGCTGTTGTTCAGTTTAATTTATTCAGTTTTAATTATTTTTTTTCTTACGTAGTTTAGAATCATAAACTCTCATAGGCAGCTTTTGCCATAATTCCGGGGCAAAAGAGAGATTAATTAACTAATTAATGGGGCAAAAGAGAGACGAATGCTTTTGTCCGATAATTTTGTCCTGCTGTTTTCCTAGTTTCTTAACCAGGATTTTGCTTCACTTTTGCATCCACTCTAACTTTCGAAGTAACACACAAAGTTGTTATACTTCCTTGACAAAGAGGGTTTTGTACCCTCCCTGACCTCTTAGTTTGCAGAAACGAGGCCTTGTTCTCTGTCCGAGAAGCACGTTGTTGCTGTGTCCGCTCTGGGCCCATCTAATTATCCTAGTGGCTGTCCATCCGTGAAATAGGCATTACACTGTGAAACTGAGCCAGTGTAGCTTTCCTCTGAACAATCGTGATAGCTTAGCAACAATGCGGCAGCCTATAATGACCATAACAACAGCAAGGGCACACCAGAGGATTATGGGGGATTTTTATCTTTGGTCTGCTCCAAAACAGGATGGGCTGAGAGTTGGGGGAGTTATGAGGAACCAGGCAAGTTTATGCTTCCTTTTTTTCCTAGACATTGCTATTAAGGGAAGATTGTTGTTTCTTAAACTAAAGGAGGCAGAGAGGATGAAATGTAGGGGGAAAAGGATGGGGAAAAGCAACATAAACCTCTCCTCAAAGTGTTGTGTTGGGAGCAGGGCGCAGTGGACTCTGTGTTCAATGTCCACTGAGTCATATTTTATTAAATCTTATATGCTATTTGTGGGCAGCTGCAGTTGCAGCAGAGTTCAAAGCCTGAGTTTGTGTGGGTTGTTTTGGGGATGGTAAGAAACAGACTCGGCCAGCAGTTGAAGCACGAACAGCATTTCTCTGGACATCAAATAGTCCACACTTGCCTGTTCCGTGTTTAGGGGTGATTAATTGTTCTTGGTTCGAGCTGCAGGGTGTCTCCTCAGAGCAAGGACACAGTTCAAGGGCTCTTTAATGTTGTAAAATCCCAGATGAGCAATTTGAGTCACACAGTCCCAGCACTGGGACCACAATATCATTCTTACACGTTCCAGGTGAGTCCCATCAAAACTGCCATGAAATGTCCAGCTACTGTATATTTTATGAACAAATCAAGAGCTTGTTCTATCTATCATTCTATTGTTCTATAGTTCTATCTGTGTGTCTGTCTATCAGTGTATCTGTCTGTCTATCTATCTGTGTATGTATCTGTCTATCTGTCTATCTGTCTGTCTGTCTGTCTATCTGTGTATGTATCTGTCTATCTGTCTATCTGTCTATCTGTCTGTCTGTCTATCTGTGTATGTATCTGTCTATCTGTCTGTCTGTCTGTCTGTCTGTGTATGTATCTATCTGT
>JAUCMT010011457.1:0-22215 GCA_032357475.1 Enteromius thamalakanensis | reverse complement strand
AGATAGATAGATAGATAGATAGATAGATAGATAGATAGATAGATAGATAGATAGATAGATAGATAGATAGAGTGGTTTACCTGTGTGCTAATCATTCCAGTGCAGTACCACATCCCTGGATAAGTTGGGGAGGGAGGTTACAATAGCTCTTAGCCTATCACAACCATGCACATGGGAGTAAATCTCTCTCCCCCCTCTCTCTCCCTCTCTCTCTCTCTCTCTCTCTCTCTCCTTCTCTTTCTCACTGCCCGAGTGTGACTTAGCTGTGGCTCTGGTCTGCATGCACAGCAGTATGAAACCAACTGACACACAGTGATCATCTTCGCTGCCTTCCTGGTTAAATTTGCCTGGCAACTTAACACAGAGATTACATCTGCATTAAGAGCACTGTGTTTCACCAGAAATTACATAAGTAGATTAGATGTCTGATGCTTGCCTGGTGCTGGATTATTAGAAGGATCATTTCTCCAAAGTGGGAGAAGTGATTAGACATCAGCTGTGCGTTTCTGCATAGAGAGAGAGAGTTTAACAACCTCAGCTTTTTCAATGATTTAGTTCTTCAAGCGTTCATTTTTGTCCTCACTGTGGTACCTCAAACTGAGCAGATGGTTCTCTCCAAGGACTCCTCAACTACTTCATCTGGTTTCACTCTCCAGTATTCGTCATGAGCAAGAATGAATATTAACAGAGAGGGACAGTGAATTAATTTAGGTGGATGTCAGGTTATCTGCAAAGTTTGGACAGGTGAAGGCGTGCACAGCTTCAGAAAGAAGGGAGGACTTTGGAAACATCTGTTTTGAGCGTGCTTCAGGAGAACCTGGAGAGATGTCCAAACCTTCACGTCTGGTCAAACCCTCCAAGCAGTCCCGAAAGGAACCTCCAGGGAGTCGCTCACACATGTTGGTCGTCGGGGAGAGGTTGATGAGAGCTGGCAGCGAGGGCAACCTGGTGAGAGCCAGACCACCCCAGAAGCCTTCTGACACCAATCCAATGGGTTCTAATCCAGGTATTATGCTTCCTAAATCTGATTGGTGTTATAGCATTATCTGGATTAGTTGACTAGATATTTGTGTTTCACACTACTACAGAATTTTAGATATAGGACCACACACCCACATACAGATATGCTTATGGTTCCGCTATCGGTTTATATGTCCGCTCGTCTGAGGAGCTATTGTATGGTATTCCTGACTGCAGTACATGTGTGCACTTGTATAGTTTAGCTGATGCCTTTCTATATGGGGGGATTAAGACAGGGGCTTGACCCTCAGTGTTCACTCTGCTGATTAGTTACATTCCCACCTCATCATCAAACTATCTCACATCACTTGATCTTATTGGTGCTAATCAAACCAGCAACTCTCAGCTAGATTCAGACTTTTTTAAACAGTTACTGGGTAGGTAGCTAAACACATGGTTTTATTTTGAATACTGATTTTAGCACTGAAATCATTTATGAAGAAGATTTTATCAATCTATGCTCTGAAATGTTATATTTTAAGAAATTATTAATGACGTGTTTGTGTGCTTTGTGTAACAGTTGAAAAAGATTTGAAAAAAAAAAATGTTCAGAGAGAAGAGCAGTGATGGGAAGCGCTTTCAATTGATGTCAGCAGCTGACTTATAAGTTTTGACAGTGCGGTTAGGCAAAAGTTTTGAAGAACTGTCACCGCTCTAATTAGGTCAGTTTAGAAACCACATGGTAGCTAATGGGTACAGGGACTGAGGCTTCTCAAATCAATTAATTTTTTATCAGACACCTTCCACAAAAGACTTTTTTTTGTGGTTCATTACTGTAAACACACACATACACACTTATATTCTTATGGGGACATTCCATACACATAATGGTTTTATTATGTACAACCCTTATTTTCTATCCCCTTACCCTTACCCTAAACCTATCCCTCAAACAAAACCTACTGCATTTTTAGATTTCAAAAGACATTAATCATTCTGTGTGACATGTAACCTTGTTTCCTTATTGAAACAAAACAAAACAAAAAGTTCCCCCAAAGCCAAAATTTGTCAAATACTGTCTTTGTGGTGGCATGTTGTCCTCATAATAAATACCAGGTATATACACACACACAAGATAAAAGTAACACAAACACAAACTATACACAAACTACAAGGATAGTTTTATATTCAGCCATTTAATATAGTAGTTCAGTTATAAGTCCTTTTCCTCATTTTTACAGATCTGTAGTTAAGTTACTCAAACACTCAAAGTTACTCAAGCATGCTGGGTAATGGTTGGTGCTACAATACCCTATCGATTTTTTTAATTGCAGTTTTGAAAATATAAATGTTATGTTAAAATCCCCCACCTGACCACACATTGTGTTATGTGTTTTATTTTCATGTAATCTATATGATTTAAAAGTTTGGGGTAAATAATGCCTTAAGTAATAATACTAATATTTTATTCGGCAAGGATGCATTAAATTTAAAGCTCCATATTTAAAGGAAATAATTTATTAAATTATTATTCTTTTTTTAATTATTAATTATTTTATTGAATGATTTTATTTTTAATTATTAAATACTGTCCTTTAAAATAATCCCTTAAAATGCTACAAGGTTTACACAAAAATAATAAGCAGCACAACACTGATAATAATAAGAAATGTTTCTTGACCACCAAACTAGTGATGACTGGAGTGATGTCTGCTGAAACTTCAGTTTTGACCTTGCAATAATTAATTTTAATTTAAAATATTCAAATTGCCTTAGAAAAAGTTATTTTGCAGTTTAATAATAAAAAATATTGTTTTTACTGTACTGTTTATAGTTTTTTGAAAAATGTTTCTAAACCCCAATATTATGAATGGTGATTTAATTGTAATTGTAATCTTTTACTACCTGCTTTCTGATAGATTGCTGGTGGCTGTTTTTGGGTATGTGTGGTATGTGTATGTGTAATACTTATTTATATGACCTTAAAAAGCCAAAATACTTTTCTTTCACTTCAATGATTTTAACTCACACTGCTTGGAGAGGTATGAGAATAAAGGCACAGCCTTAGAAGCACTGTCCCATGCTGACCCCCATTCCCTTCGTCAAGTCTATTAAAACAGAGATTTATCCCAGAGACAGCACCAATCTTGCCCCACCACTGCAGATACAGTACATGACATTTCCACAGGCACAGAATCCAACACTCTTTCTTTCCTCAGAGGCTCCAAATGTGCTGAAAGAGATTCCTCTGAAAAACCTGCAGCTCCATTTGCCTCCATGAACTAACACCTAATTTTAAAGCTTCTCTTCTTGTGGCTATATGTGCACTGAACTGCAGTTCATGTTTATGAAGAATTTATTTTTTGCTATTCAGCTGAACTCTAAAATGCATTTTTAGCAAAAGCTGCACCTGAGATATCACACCTGTTCCCTGTTTGTCCATCACTATGAGTTATGTCATGACGACAGACTGGGGTATTGCCTGGAGCCGGATTCGCTGATTAAGAGGAAACGTCAATGACAAATTTGCATCCTGAGCTACGTCATACGGGTATAAATAGGCGACAGGTGCAACCACTCATTAGATTTTTGTTTCAGAGCCGAGGCTGCACGGTTGCTGCTTTGGTGCTGATTCTACGCTGGAAAAACAAAAAGCACACACTGTTCGTGTGGCAATACGATACGAGACGATCAGTGGCGTCCCTGTTCATTCAGCGACTCCCCTGGACATTTCACATAAAGAGCAGTTGAGATCAACCCTGTGTTGATGTCAATTGCAGCATTGGTAGATGGGTTCTTGTCTGATGAGGATGAAGATTCAGTGGGGCTGCTGCTGAGTCTGACTCAGAGATGATGGGCAACCGCGCGCATCGGGCTGGAGGTATGCACGCCTCCCAGTCCTAAGCCCTCGCGACTGGATGATTGGTTTCTGGGGACGGCGCAGGTCTCGTGACCACGTTCCTCCGCACTGCCTCCCCATGGTACCCACATTCTCAATAAAAGAGCAATTCCCTTGCCCTCTGGGCCCAGGTGTTTGTGGGCTGACAGTGAGCAGTCCATGGCTGTCTCGCTTCTGCCCACAGCGAAATCATGGAAAGGGGAAGCAATGCCTCCCCACGTGGTTCTGGCCAGTCCCTCCTGGGACCAGGGCAGTGGTACTATGATGAGTCAGGGCGCCATGCCTTCTTTTCCATCCAGATGCATTGCCCACTGCTGCACACTTCCAGGCAGGTTGGTGAGTCCGATGGCCCCACTCGCAAAAAGGCTGGATGTATGGCTTGCCAAAGAAAGGAGGAATCTTGGATCTAGGAGTTTTGAACCGGGCCCTGCACAAGCTCCTGCTCAAAATGTTGATGCAGAAACATATTACCAAATGTGTCCAACCCCAAGATTGGTTTGCAGTGGTCGACCGTACTTCTATGTCTCGTTTTTGCCTTGACACAGACTGCTCCTGCCGTTTGCATTCAAGGGTCGAGCATGGCAGTGCAGGGTACCTGCCTTCGGGCTCACCCAGTCTCCGAGGTCGCCCTTGCCCTGCTATGGGAAGTGGGCATCAGAATCCTCAACTCTCTTCACGACTGGCTCATCATGGCCCAGTTGTGAGAGCAGTTATGCGATCACAGGGATCTGGTGCATCAGCACCTGAGTCAGTTGTGGCTTCGGGTCAACTGGGAAAAGTCCTTTCTTGGTGTGAAGATGGACTCGGTGAGTATGACGGGACGTCTTACACAGGAGCACACCCATTCTGAGCTCCTTTAGAGGCAGGACAGTGGTCCCACTAAAACACTTTAAGAGGCTCCTGGGGCATATGGCTTCCATAGCTGCTTTTACGCCACTTGGATATGCTCCATATTAAGCACTGGCTGCACTCATGTGTCCCGAGATGATCATGGCACAGTGGGGCACTCCGGGTGACTATCTTACCGGCATGTCGCCGCACACTCAGTCCCCCCACTCAGACAGACCCTGCTTTCCTACAAGCCCAGGTTGCCCTAAGGACAAGTTTCTCGACATATTGTCCTAACAACTGATGCCTCCAGTATGGGCCTCATCTGTTTTGACATATCAATTGCCTAGAGCTGATGGCAGTGCATCTGGCCCTGTAGCAGTTTCACCACTGCTGGAGGGCAAGCACGTGTTGGTTTGCACCACGACTGTGGCGTATATATAAACCACCAGGGGGGTCTATGATCATGTCGCATGTCTCAGCTCACCTGTCATCTCCTCCTCTGGAGCCAGCAGCAGTTCGAATCACTGCATGCTGTCCATGTTCTGGGAGATCTCAATCTTGCAGCCAACGCACTCTCACGACAGCTCACGTTTCCGGAGAATGGCGTCTCCACCCTCAGATGGTTCAGCTAATCTGGAGTCGATTCGGGGAAGCCCAGATAGACCTGTTCGCTTCCTGTAAGTCCTCCCACTGCCAGTTGTATTACTCCCTGACCGAAGGGCCCCTTGGCACAGACGCGGAACAGGTCCTGTTGGTCAGGCCCCCTCGGACCTGGTTTTCGGAACTCATGCTCCTTGTGACAGCCCCTCTGAGTAGGGACCTCCTCTCTCAGGGGAACGGCACACTATGGCACCCACGTCCAGATCTGTGAAACCTCCACGTGTGGCTCCTGGACAGGATGCACCAGACTTGAGTTCTCTACAACCGGCTGTGGTGGAAACTATCACTCAGACCAGGGCCCTCTCTACAAGATGAGCCTTTGTAATAAAGTGTAGTCTGTTCACTAATTGATGTACTTCTCGCAGAGATGACCCCCGAACATGCACGATTGGAGTAGTGCTTTCCTCCCTGCAAGAGAAGTTGGAGTGTAGCCTGTCGACCTCCACTTTGAAAGTGTATTTGGCTGTTAACACAGCACATCCCAATGCAGTGAGTGGCCGGTCACTCGGAAAGCACAATCTCATCATGAGGTTCCTGAAAGGTGCTAGGAGGTTAAACCGCCTTAGGCTGCCCCTGGTACCCTGCTGAAATCTCTCTGTTGTCCTGCCTGGCCTTCAGAGGGGTCTGTTTGAGCCGCTCCAGTCAGCTGAGATTAAATTCTTCTCTGTTCAGTGCAACTTCCATCAAGACAGTCGGGGATTTTCCAAGCATTTTTGGTAAGCGAAGAGTGCCTTGTGTTCAAGCCAGCCTACTCTCACGTTGTCATGAGATCCCGGCCTGGATATGTGCCCAAGTTTTCCACCACACCTTCCCATGATCAGGTGCTGCAAATCCAGATCCAGCCTTGGGCGTTGATGTGTCCTGTGAGAGCCCTGCGCTTATATGTGGACTGCATATGGCATCCATAGGGCATACCGGTGGGCCAATGCACATTTTCGGGCTGGTGATGTCAGTAATAATTTAATATTTTTTATAATTTATTCATCACAATTACATGTTTTAACTTATGTTTCATAAATTAGAATGTTTTTGTTGTGTTAATTTATCTGTTCAAATCTGATACCTTAACTGTGTGGCAGCAGACTGCTCTGGTTAAACAATTACACCATTTCATAGTTATATAATATCTTAATATACCTTTTATTATATACTGTATATATATATATATATATGTATAAATCAGTGTAGTTATTTATAGCAGCTTCAAATCATGATAAGCTTTGTCTGTAGCTTGAACTTTTGCTCTTGCTTTTTATATAACCAAATAAATAGTCTCTTAAATAGCGATTTTGTACTAGCTTAGGGAAAGGAATGACAAATATTCTTTTTAAAAGCAAGTGACATTAATCATACTTTGGCTACAGAGGTGTAGCAGGTAAGTAAATGCTTTGCTAGGTTGGCAATAATTTGGGCCTCTCTCTCTCTGCTAAATAGCGTGATTACATTCGCCTACTCTGCAGCTGTATGGGAAAAATAAAAAGTTCTCAATAAAAGCTTTTGAAACAAATTGTTCTGTTTATGATAAAGCTAATAAAGTGCATAATCAAACCCCAAGAAAAATAGTTTTTTTTTAAAAGCAGCTCTATTCTATTGGTAAATGTCACTTTTGTTACTTTTATCCTAGATGCGAAATGTTTTATTGTCAAAGCTTAAAATTTCACTTAATCATCCTACTAAACTGCTTATTGTACACAGAAATTCAAGATGTCTTCATCTTGCTAGTGAACTTAACTTTAATGCTCTGCAGTTATAAAACCTCCTTGCATCTGCCACTGAAGCACTAATGTAATACAGGAATTAGCCAGATCTTCATGTGCCGTTACGTCAGTTTAACCAGCAGGAAATGATACGGTTTGACATCAGTGTGATCTCACACAGGAAGTGTGCTTGTCTTGTCCCATTCCTCTCTGCTGTCCTGTCCAACCTCATTTTGGTCCCTACCACCAGCTTAGCTCTATGGCAATCTCACAGCTTTGAACCAAACAGTTCGGAAAACAGCATGCAGAGCACAACAACCTAAAAAAATATAAATGTTGGAAATCCCAGAGCTTATTTTTTCAGATTTAAGATTCATTTCTGTGTCCACATTAACATTCCTGTCATTCAGCAGCATGTTCTGCATGGAAGAACTGCAGTTAATATCCTGACCACTTCTGTGCAATTTTCTAGTTTAAAGCTGCTGTGAGCATGCATTCAGTATAATCTCCAATCATGTCCAGTTTGTCTGGTTATGTAGTAGCTGAGCCCAGGAATATCAGTGCTCAATGTTGTCAGAACCACACTACTTAGAAAACCAGAAAAGGCCAAGATCCACACCGCAGACTGCATAGCTTGTCCTCCTCAGACGGAGTTATTAAATATACACATTCCCCCGCACAATAAAAGTTACCTGCAATGAGACTTAGAGGTGGCTGGAGGGAGAAGACAGCAATAGCTCTTCCTCAGGTTGCGATCTTTCTTTTCAGAGATTTTATTTCCTACTCATAATAGTCAGGAAAGACAATTTATTACTGACCATTTGGAAGCTGGAGTTAGTCTGTTTACAATAATAGTTTAGAGCTGTTGTCAAAGTTTATGTTCTATTTTCGTTGTTAGTAAAGCTGCAGAATTGTTAAATTTTATTAGAATTTTGTTTAAAACCTGAGATGTGAGTAAAGTAAGTCTGGTACAATCAGTCATTTACAGATGTTACAGTTTTAAGTGTTTTGGCAGAAGTGGTAGTATTATATGAATAGAGTTTCCTAAGGTTATCCATTAGGATAGGAGGTTGTGCATTATTTAAAAAAAATACCATGGTTTGGGTTCTTTTTCTGCCTCTTCTCTTTCTCTATAGCGTATGTTGATTTTCGCTCTGCACATATAGTGAGACACGAAAGGAGATACTTACTCAAAGTATGATTTGGTGGTTTTCTGGCTAGCACCAGATTGCTGCTTTTACTATTTTTAGGTTATTTTCAGAAAGTTACAGTTATGCCAATTTAGCAAAAGTTACAGTGAAAGTACCTACAAAGTTTAAATAGGTGACAGCAGACCCAGCATAAGGAGACATGACAAGCATACTAAATGCAAAATTAGCATAGCAAACTCAAAACTAGCTTCCTAGAAAGTTAAAACTTATAAATATATTTGAAAAAATATTATTCAAAAAAAATTATGATGACAAATAAACTATAGATACTGGGCACCAGGTTAGAAAGTCCAAACAAAACATATGTTGTTATTCTTTTTTTAAATTATTTATGTATTTATTTTACAAATGTAAGTTAATGTGCTGAACATAATCCAATGATGTTCTTTTTAACAAATAACCTGAACATGCAACAAAAATGTGTTGTTTTTTTCCTGCCGGCAAAATAACTGGCAAGCCATATATTCATGAATGAATGAAGATTTGCAGAAGTAATGTAACGCCTAATGTCTTTTGTCTTTGTCTGTCCCTGTATAGTTTTTTTTTATTATTATTCTTTCTTCCTGTGTTTCCTAATTTGGTCATGTTCTTGTTTAATGAATTAGTTACCCATTCCACCTGTGTTCCTCACCGGTCATGAGTTGTAGTGTTTATAAGCCAATTGAGTTTTGTCTGTTTGTTGGTGATTACGGTTCTTAAATGTAGTTCCTGTCAGTTGTCAGCTGTTAAGTTGACCTCATGCATTCATCTTCGAGTGTTTCCTACACTGCGTTACAAGTAAAAGGCTAAATGTATTATAGTATAATATAATATATTATATTAGTATTATATTTATATTAGTATTATATTATATAAGTATTTTGTACAATGTATAATTTTTAATTAATTAATATATATATATATATAATGCCATTTTTATCCAACTACATGGGGATGAATTGGAATATGATTAACTGGAATTTTGGCAGTGATAAATTGCTTAAAGGAGCATAATGAGTCAAGAACAGACTAATGCATAATGTGATAATTTTATCACTACCAAGGCCTGAACACATTCTTCAAGTATGTCATAGTACAGTTTATTATTTGCTTTCTCTAATTTGAAGATTTACATTTTTTGATAGCCGTTATTGCACAGCGTTGGACACAGAATACATCATCTTTATGCTTGACTGAAACTGTCCTTTTAGATAACTCTAACAGATGCAGTCAAATCACAGAAGCATCTTGTAGCTGTCATACAAGGACAACACTAAACCTCCCAATGCTTCAGCTGCTGCCAAACAAGCCAGATCTAACTGTTTAAAAGCCACGGTCATGAACAGACTGCACTGGTTCTCTTTATAGGTGTTTGGGTTCTTCTTGCCTGAGTCCTTGTCTCTGTTTCCAGTAATGTTTTGAGTGCTTTTTTATTTTCTCATATAATTCTCTGCATCTTTGTAACCAACTAAATATTAGAAGTAAATTCTGTAAACGCTGAATTTGTTGTGTCATAATATACTTTATCATGGGCATTTTCAGCCAGGGATAAATTATGGATATAGATTAGACTAGTCACTGGTTAATTAATAGACTGCCCATAATGGCTGGTAATTTGGTACACTGCCTAGTCCACAAGCCGCTAGCTATGATGTCAAGTTTTGCAACAGCATAAAAAAAATTAGATCAGTGTTCCTCGATCCTGCTCTGCTTCCACCCAACCATGGCTCCCCATCTCTGTGCTTGCCTTTGCTCAGCTAGAGACTCTAAATAGGAGCAAACAGCAGAGAAGAGATCCTTCTCAGGACCATAATGAATTTCTCCTTCTCTCATCTGTGCTGTCTGTGATGTGCGCTGCACACGCTCACTGAGAGTGTAGTGAACCATTGCAGCATGGCAGTCCAGAGGACCCTGCTTCAGGGCACAAGTGAACTAGATCAATCAGCTTGGCTTTGTCAACCCAGGAGAGTCCTCCACCGGCACCATTACATCTGTGTCCCTCCATGCACTGAGCTGCTCTTAGGTGTCACATCCTTTTGGCAGCCTTTTTGGTTTAAATCAAAACACTGATGAAAAAAATTCTCAAATACATCCCTTTTTGCCTTTACAAATCAGTTTCATAGTTTACAATAATTAAGATTTTAGCTGTTGTTGTTTTAACAAGAAGTCTCTTATGTTTACCAAGTCTGCATTACAGTCAAAACACCAATATTGTGAAATGTTATGTTTTTTATGTATTGTACTGTACATGTAATTTATACGGTTTATTCTCAACGCTGAATTTACATCAATTAATAATCTCATCTTCAGAGTCGAATAAAGCTTCAGAAATCATTTTATGATGCAGATTTGGTGCTCTAGAAACACTGGGATTTCTGTGAAACTGTGAAAAAAAAGTATGTGAAAAGTAAATGATAAATTAATACTTTGATAAAGTCGAGTTAAACTGATCAAGTGTAAAGGTATTTATAATATTTTAAATATTTCTATTTTACAATCAATTTTGTTCTTTTGAATTTTCTATTTATTTCCTGGAATAATTTTTATTAATTAAGTAATATTACTTAATTAATTATTAATTAATAACTGAGCAGCAATTCAGCATATTGGAAGAATCATATGCAGCTAGACTGATGACTCCTGAAAATTCAAGGATTCAGTTCAGTTATTTATTACATAATTAAATATATTCAAATGTGATTATAAAGTGTAACAATAAAACACTTTTTTAAATCTTACTGACCCTAATCTTTTAAGCGATTGTGTGTTTGATCTGTTGATAACCTGCTTTCAAGTTTGTTTGCAATTTTTGATTGATCGATCTAAAAAAAAACCACACACACTGACATTTTGTACATTGACACTGAACCAAGCTGAGTGATGCAGAGTTGCCGTCAATTCTCCTTATCCTACTAAAACACAAAGTCCCAGAGAGTTTGAGGAGAGTGTCTTGTATCCTAGATACCTGGTGTATTTATACCCTCCTTATGGGTTAGCTTGGACACAGAATACCATTTAGTGAAGAGCTTAGAGGTGTAAACTTGGCTGCAGCAGTGCTTAAGTCTCTCATTGGTTGAATAAAGCTGACCTGCTCAGGGACTTTTATCTGTGTTGTTGGTGTCTGTCTAATGGTGCTGAAAGAGGAATGACTAAAAATATGATGTCCTTAGGGCAGCCCTTCATATAAATGTCAGTTTTGCCCATTGGACTGTATAGCTGGTCTTCTGTTATCACTTTGTTTTCACTTTGTCTATTTTTTAAATGTTAAAAGTGGCTGGAGAGAGTGGATTTTGATGCGAGAGGAAAGGCATATGAAAAAGCAGGTTTGGGGAAAAAAAGATTGGCATTTTGAACAAGTACACTCACTGTAAAAGCCGTCACTGGGTACCTTTTATGTATGTATCTTTAAGGAACATGGACCCTTTATATTCAAACATGTTTCTTTTGAAAACATGTGCTGTGAAAATATTTTACAAGGCATCACCATCACCATTTTATTTTTATGGTCAACTTATGAGATGTAAAAAATACATATTAAAAAATCAAACCTGACATAAAAATTAACAAAATAAAATATATAGACTAAATAAAATATATTAATTACATTTATTCATTTTAAAAATAGTATTTTTAAAATATATACTGTATCTTTTTTAAATATTAATTTAGAATGTAGACTGTATCATTGTTTTTGATAAGTGATAACATGATAAGTGATAATTCAGCTTTGCCATCGCATTAATAAATTACAATTTAAAATATATTATCCAAAAAATATTTATTTTACATTTTAACAATATTTCAAAATGTTTGTTTATAGTGTTTTTGATCAAATAAATGCATGTGAGACTTTAAAACATCTTAACAAATTTTTAAAAGTAATAAAATAATGTTATTAATATATTATCTCTTTATATATATTAGCCACTGTTGTTTTGGCTCAATGCCTGGTTGATTCTTTTTTCTCACTTTTATCTGTGGATGAACAGGAAGAGAGGGTGGGGGAACCAGTGGAAATTAGTTTCTAAATCTTTTCCAATTCCTGCAAACAATGGGCAGGTGTCTAAAACATTGTATGAAAAACAATGAGGAGTAACATTTTTAGCATCTTCTGAGAAACATCTTGCTCTCCCAGTACATTAAGAAGAGGATAGAGAGAGATGTAACACAATCTGCCCTACTCATCTAAGCTTTCTTAACAATGCTGTTGAAACTTGTGTTGTTGTCTGTTCAGGGTCACAGGTCGGGTTTGTTGATAAAAAACAAAGCCCTTGCTGACAGAATGAGAGCTGTGCTTTGAAACATGAAGGAAAGCTATTTGTCTAAAACGTCCAAGGCCACAACCTGTGTCCAAACACTCAGGAAGCACAAACATATACACTTAACTAATTGTCTATGCCTCTTCTATGCAGTAATCTCTCTCTCACCTTAGTCCTAGCTTGCTGATGGTATACAAAGGTGAGGTTTCAGGAACGGGAGTGCTATTAGTCTTACAATAGACCCTCCTTTTTGCTGCATTTCCGTCTCGCACACACTCTGAGTTGCATAAACTTCAGCCCAGTAATGCAGAGAGTAGAGCAGTGGCTGAGACACTCCTATATTTAACAGAGGGAGGCAGTGTGAACCTCACACTGAACAGGATACACATGCAAACTGACTCGGAGGACATTTAGAGCTGGTGAGTTTTTTGTAGGACTGAATTACTCCTATAAATGTCAAATCGTTTATGGGCACACATTTGGGATGCTTATGTCTTACGTTTGTATTGCTGCTTAAGAACTCCTTGTAGATATTAAACTTTGTCATTAAGATTTATATTGCATTTTTAACAACCAGAACCAGATTGTTGTGTATGGTAAATTAAATTGCTGCAATTATATGGACTTTTTTTTCTGCATAGCTTTTTGTCATTGAACCAGTATATAGAGATATTTCAGATTTTGCAATAGATAATTTTTACACGACTAGTATGTTGATGGTGAGCACATTAGACTTTGTATTATATTTAGCAATCTACCTGATTCTTGTACTGGTGTATTTAAGGTAATTCTTTATTTATGCAGCACCAGTGATTAAGTATGATCACGTCATTTTCAGGTTATTAATGTTTAGAAATTGTGTGGTTCTATCAGTCGAGCAGATTAATTAAATAGTATGTTCGTTGAATGAAAAATCAGCTCCGAAGTTTCATTTCTGAAAAGGTGTCAGCATGAAGCCAAAAGTTCTGACAATATTTACTGCAGTGTGGAGCAACTATTCACTCCTTAAAGTTCAAGAAATGTTTTCTTGTTCCTTTTCTCAATAAATGTTTTAGTGATGCTTTATTTTGGCAAACCACATGTGTGTTTGTATGATTTAATGAGGACCAGTGTTTCAGCTCCATCTGCTATGCTTTGAGAAGATCTGACACCGGCATAATGAAAGTGTGAAATATACAAAGAGGAGTGTTGCTCACTTCATTTGCAGTAAAGGTGCAAATGTTATTTTTGTCATGTGCTCTCACACATGCAGGACAAGTGATAATTTCTTGGATAACACAGCAGTAGCATCTGTTTATTAAAACGTTTAGTCCTCTAGTATCAAAAGGCAACAAAACCACATTCAAGTCCCAGAAAGGTATAAGGACTCAGATAAAATAGTACTCTTGTGAATGTACATCAAAGACTGAAACGGAAGAGAACAAATTGAATATTCTCGTAGTTTTTTAAATTTAAAGGAAAATGCCACAGTTTTTCCATATTCCACAATGTTCTTCCCTTAACTTAGACGAGTTGATGCATATCTTTCCAGTCTCAGAGCATGCACTTAATTACTCTAGAATGTGGTGCCATAATGTTAGTATTTAGCTTAGCCCTATTCATTCCTTAGGATCCAAACAGGGAACATTTTTCAAACCACTTCCATGTTTTCCCTATTACATGGCTAGTTACATGAGTAAATATGGTGACCCAAAATAAAATGGCGGAAGTTCACTTTCACAGCACTTCGATCTCTGCGCAGTAATATTGCAGTAAAGAAAGCATGGTCCCTTTAAGTCTATTCCCTGTGTTAATTCTGTTCTTATTTCTATTGGCTATTAGTTACGTCAAGTCAGAGAGTATGCACCGAATTACGTGTGCACAGAATTACGTGTGTGCGTAGTTTTTTTTCAGTGGTAAAGATTGCTCGCATGCTCATTGCTCGGTCGAAACATCTGACGTTCTGTGCTGGAGCAAGAGCATCAATCAGCAGGAAAAGTGCCACTTGTATTGTTAGTGAGTGAACTGTGTAGCTAACTTGTTTAAGTTAAGTAAATGCTACGGAAAAAATCCTCTTATCAAAAAATCCTCCCACGCATCCACAATGCATAATGAAACTAACTGGACGTGCGACAACTGCCAGAGATAAGAGACTCAAATACTCCAAGAGAACAGTTAATTGTTCATTGTTGTGAAGTTTATAAAAGAAAAAAATCAACAAATAATAATAAAAATTGAAAATAAATAAATAAATAAATAAAGTAAAAAGAAAAAAAAAGCTATGGCAGCAGCCCCTGAGTCTAATCAACCCCCAGACTGGCTTAAGACTATGCTCGTAAACCAAAATCAGAAGCAATACAACAAAGAACTTCAGGTCCCTCCAGAGCTACCCCATCCTACGACACTGGCACAAGGCAATGAAACACTGATCGTGGCTCTCAGCCATTGTCCCAATTGTTAAACAAAGATCTAATATGCCTCATTATCAAGGTCAGAAAATTGCCACAGAGGGTCCCAAAGCACGCTTGCAGTATTTGATGGTAGAGGAGATTGGGAAGCATTTTTGAGAAACACCATTACCCTGGTGTGGAGCTCGATCTGCAGGACCAACTCACTACAGACTTTTTCCTCAAGGAAACCAAAAAGTTGCTTATTAAGTAATGAATAAGGATTCCCATTCATTAGTGGATGCTCAAAGACTGGTAGAGGCCCACAAGCACAATTATCGAGCCACCTTGGGTCGTGATATCAATGTGAAGAACAGAGCCAGACATATTTCCTGAGCGGATGATGAGGAGTTGTCCATAGAGTCTCCAGCAGTGTCACGCAAAGTCCAAAGTCCAAGCTACGCTACTACAGACCAAGTAGCTGCTCTCTCACAGGAGACTGCATTCATAATAGAGCAAGTGGAGAAAGAGCTATGTTTCTGCTGACAGTTTAACCTTCTGATGCAAAAGATGGAACAACTACAGTCAAAGTTGGATATCCTCACAGCCAAAGAGCTGAAAAAACAGAGCAGAGAGCAAATCAAGAGCAGAGACGAGGGCAGTTTCCAACACAAGAGGGCACAGTATGAACGAAAACCGAAGAAAAAGACGTGGATGATGTGGTTCTACTTAGTAAGGAGCATTGAGTGTGCAATGGAACATGTTTTTGACAGCCCAAGTGCAGATGGTGAGAACAGGGCAGCTGCAGAGAACGTTGGAGGAGCCAGTCACCCACACCACACCATGCTTTTTGCACGTAGGGCGTGCAAAAAGCAGAGGCCCAAGCTTGCTTATTGATGTGAAATGCATTTCAACACAAGCCATTGTAGACACAAGAGCTGAAGCAACAGTTATCTCAAAGCCTTTGTATCAGCAGTTTCCTCTTAGTAAGCAGACCGCTACATCACAGACATGTCTCCATAATGCAGAATCAGGAAAGGACATGAATGCCAAAGGTAAACTGAAAATTAAATTCCAAACTGGCACCTGGTATACAAAAAGGGAAGTCTTTGTGGCTCTGATACGTGTGCCAGTCCTTTTGGGGCTAGGTTTTTTGTGAGCTGCAAGGGAAACCATCTATTCTAGTGGCAGAGTGTTTATTGCAGAAGACCTAGTTCCCACTAAGATTGTTGGGGGTGATAGAATGGATTATCATGTTGCTCGAGTGGTCCTAGAGACAGAGACAATGTTACCACCAGAGAGTGAAAGTCTTGGAACCCTACCTGATCACAGAAGCTGTAGCCTCAGGGAGTGATGTCACAAGTATAGAGCATAGAGTCATTGTGAAGCTTTGTAATCTTTCTAGTAAGAAAACCAGGCTGTTTGGGTCTCTTAGTGAAAACATATCCAGATGAGGGCTTTATGAATTAGAAACAGGGGGAAAGGACTGTGGTTGCACAAAAAAAAAAGTGATGACACATATCATTCCGATTTGAGGAGACTGACAACTGCCATTGACCTACCAGAGCATCTCCAAGCCCTTTATGCCGCTTCAAGTGGAGCATTGAGTTAGAAGCAGCAACAGCGGCTTATCGAGCTTCTGATTTCATACAAACTACTCTTCGCTATTTTAGATTTGGATCTTAGCCTCACACATAGCATAAATACTGGAGCTGCAGGGCCAGTATGACAGTCAGTCAGACGGACTCCCCTTGGATTTAAAGAGGAAGAGGAGAGGCATCTTAAATCTATGCTGGAAACCTGAGTTGTAACACTTTCTGCCTCAGAATGGGCGTCACCCGTGGTGTTAGTTTCATAAAAAGTATGAAGGTGTTCGTTGGTCTGTCGACTATTGACGCCTCAACAGCTTAAGAGCCAAGGATGCCTATCCTCTTCCCAAAATTGAGGAATGCCTTGATGTACTTAGCGGAGCTTGTGTCTTCTCCACCCTAGACCTTCAGTCTGGCTACTGGCAAATTGCAGTGGACAAAATGGACAGAGCAAAAGCCAGCCTTCATTACTCGCTATGGCCTTTATGAATACACTCGTATGCCTTTCAGATTGTGCAATGCTCCAAACACTTTCCAAAGGGCAACGGAGCTTGTTCTTAGAGAACTTCAGTAGGAATCTGTCATCTGATTTACTTAGATGACATCATCATCAAGGGTAAAGGGGTCGATGAGAGCCTTGATTAACTTGAAGCTGTATTCCAGCGCTTTTTCAGCCATGGATTAAAACTAAAGCCATCTAAGTGTCACCAGCTTAAAGAAAAGGTTATTTTCCTGGGCCATGTGGTCAGTGGTGAAGGTATACAGCCCAGCCCATCTTTGATTAGTGATGTGGAAGCTTGGGACTAAAAGCTGCATGATCACTGGGAGAGGTTTGAAGAGGACGTGGATGATGTGGTTCTACTTGCAGTAAGGAGCATTGAGTGTGCAACAGAGAAACATGTTATTGACAGCCCAATTGCAAATCGTGAGAACAGGACAGTTGCAGAGTGTTTTGAAACTCCACGTGTGAACTGGCAGGAAGCTCTCTCAAAAGAAAAGCTAGCACAAGAGCAGAGACCTGATCCTGAACGTTCTATCCTGCATGAGTGGAAAAAAGCGGAAGTTCTCCCGACAAAAGAGAACGCTGCATTGAAAAGTATAGCAGTAAGAAAATACTGGCTGTGTTGGTCACAACTTGAACTTCATCAAGGCGTTCTCTTTTATCGTTGGGAAAAGCCTGAATGACTCTGTCCCCCTACTGTTGCTAGTACCTGCCTCAATGCAAACCGAAGTGTTACAAGCCTGCCATAATCCACAACAATCTGGCCATTTGAGAAAAGGAAAGACTTCAAATCCGTTAAAGTTTCCACTGGTATGGCATGGGTGGAGATGTACATACAGAGGACCAGACACTGCAGTGCCTGCAAAGTTGTTGGGCTGACCAAGAGGAGCAAGATTTATAAAAAGTTACAAAGCATGGATGTCAATGGATAGTATTCACATCAATATACTAGGCCCGTTTCCTGTGTCCAGTTCAGAAAAAAAGTACATTCTAATTATCATTGAACAGTTCACACAATGGGTGGAAGCTTTTCCTGTTCCAGACCAATGGGCAGAAATTATGGCTAAGTCATTTGTCTACGAGTTTGTCTCCAGGTTTGGTGCACCACTTGAACTGCATACACACCAGGGTCGTAATTTTAAAAGTTTGTTATTCAGAAATGTTTGTAGACTTTTGCAAATCACAAAAACAAGGACAACTCCCTACCACCCTGCCTCCAATGGCGCACAGAAAATATTCTCTTATCATTATAACATAATGGTTGAACCACTGATATCACATGGATTATTTTACTAATCTCTTTACTACGTTTCTAAGCCTTGATCGTGTAAGGATGGGAGGGTCAGAGCGTGATCAAAATATCTACATTTCTGATCTGTCCTTTTAACTTTTGGCCCTCTAAGGGTCAAAGCATAATACTGCAAGTTACTTGAATAAAAACATTGTTTTAATAATGTGAGTGGGGCTTTGGTTGTGGATGAATCTGAAATTGTGAGGTGTACTGGTGTTTTAAAAATGATCATATTATCAGAGCAAATGTCACATGTTGGAAGTTTTTCCACTGCCCCTTTCAACATATATAAACAAATCCAATGATTATAACTGGATGTGGGCGTTGCACTCAAAAATAAGATTTCAATATAAAGACAAATGTTCTGCATAGGAGCTAGAAAAGGAACCAACAGTTACAAGTACATAAGTAATGGTATCAGTAATGAGTTAGCTATGCCAGAGTAACCTGCAGAGAGTGTTACAGTACTGAAAACAGGGTGCATATATTTGTGTCATATCAACAGAGATCTGAGTCCTAATGGGGTTGAATACAGGGCTCTACTGTGGGCCAGCTAAATGGTCTATGAAATAGCACTGCTTGATGAGGCTTAATTGTTGTTGAGGTCTGCTGAAATGCTGATGGCCATGCGTCAGCCCAAATCTTTTGAGCCGAGGCATTTGTGTAAGTGGGCGCTGGATGGGTTGCATTCCACTGCTTTGCTGACTTAGGGAGGATTTGTATTTGACGTGATTGTGCCAGCCCTGAGTTAGAGAGCATTAACGGCACATTCAGTATTTCCAACAACAGGTGTGGGGTTTATACTGCGACTGTTGGTGGGTGAAAGCATCAAAATGTGTTTGTGAAATAAAAGTGAAGTAATTTGAATTAGCTGTGTTGTATATGTGTTTGTAAATTTAGTATTTAACAATATTTTTTTTCTTAGTTTCTTTCCCTACAGTATGTGATTATGAGAAAATACATCACAGTTTAGGTCAGTGATATTTTTTATTGCATTTTTACTAGGAAAAAAAGACTGAATATTGCATACTATAAAACAGCCTGTAATAAAATGTGTATAGTGCAATATTAATGATGTGTATGATGTTTACACTGCAAAGCCATTACAAATATACATTATTGATAGAATTTTAAACTGAGGGTACATTTTCAGCGAATTTTTATTTTTGGCTAAACAATGTTTTAAAGATTTGCTAAACATTTATGTTTAAATGAGGAAATTAATGATACATAATCTAGTAAAAAAAAATAAAAAATCCGGAGACATTTGGAGTTGTGTTTGTGTGCCATCAGCTAAATGATATGTTATTGATAATGCACTCTGTCGGTTCAGATGTAAAACAGCTTCTCAATAAACAATGAAAGTAAGGATCACCGATAACCATAGCATTTTATGCAGTGCATCACACATGCAAACACTACACTGGCCTGCTTGCTTACACAGTGTGTGATGTACTCTAATGAGCTCTCTCTCTGTGCATGTCTATTTGTATTCTGTCCTGCTCTAGAACCCTGGTTTAACTCAGCTGAAGTTCACATACCATTATTTACACTCCTTTGACAATCTAATTCAAGCTTGACTCATGAATCATGCATGTAGGAGAACAAGACTGCGATATGTTCTGAGGTTGTAAGGAACGAGATATAATTTTTTAAACATCAACTTCACTGTCTCCTTAGCACAGTAGAAATGCTGGTAAAATGATGAGCTTGCTGGAACGGTCTGGGGTCATCCATGTTGATTTTTTGAGGAGCATTTTCGCCTGTTGTCACTTATCCTGCTTACAAAATTGGGTTGGAATAGGGTTTACTCACAACATTTAATAATTAAACTAGTTGGTCTGTCATACAACAACATGTCCTCCAATCAATATGCCTGTATAGGTTGTTTATACAAGAGCAGTGAAATTCGACCAGAGTGTAAGGTATACTACATTTGCACTCCTATCGGCAACAGGACATTTGCATATTAATGTTTTGTACTATTTTATCTGCCTCATGGTTTAGGTTTGGTGTAGCTCAGTTTGTAGAGCGATGTGTTATAAAATGAAACATGATCATACGTTCTTGGGTTCATGATTTTTGTAATGGGTAGGTTTAGGTGTGGCCATTCGTACGTACAAATTAATAAGTCCACACACTGCATTTAAACAAAACACACATTTTGATATTGACAATCATACTGTCACAGTGTTTGTCTTGTCATACCTGTCTTGTCATACCTTGTAGTATGTTCATCGCCTGCCAGCCCAGGTGTTTTTTATGTTTCCTACCTTGATTGTGCCTGTATTTAATCTGTGTCCTTTTCAGTTTTCTATGTCGGTCGTTGTTAATGTCATCTTGCATTTTCTTACTGTATCAGTCCCAGTATCCTGTGTGTTTCAAGTAAATCATTCATGTTTCATGAAATGTTTGTGTCTTTGCCTTCTTTGACCGCCGAGAAGCTTGTGACAGAATGACGACTGAAGCAAAACTGAGGTGGCGTTTGCGGCAGGATTCGCCACACTGACCCTCCGAGACCTGCGGTTCTAGGACTATGTAAAGGACGATGCAGTGTCTGCAGTCTCAGCCCCCTCAAGCTCCCGGACACTACAGGCTTAAAATGGAGGTTTGTGGTGTTCCTCAGCCTGATGGACGTCTGGTCCCAGGTGGGATGGCTGCAGAGTTCCGCCGAACCACAACGAGAGCAAACAGCGTTCACCCCTGCGGAGTCTGTTTTGCCCTCATGGCCAGAAGTGCCACAGTCACAGATTTCGCAGTCTCGCGCAGATTCCAGTCCGTCTATTCCAGATTAGGTTCCAGAAGTTCAGCCAGGAGTGGCGATCCAGTCACCGGCGGATTCCGGTCTACAATTTCCCAATCTGGATGTAGAATGGGAATCAGAGATACCAGAGTTAACCCCTGCGGATTCCAGTCCACAGTTGGTGGGTCTCAACACCGAATCACGGTCAAAGGAACTGGTGTCAGGTCCGGTTTCTGAGTTACAGCCAGGAGTGCCAATCCAGTCTCCCACGGATTCCAGTCTGCTTAGATCCAGATCCGGTTCCAGAAATTCGGTCCGCAATTTCCCACCCTGGATGTAGTGTGGGAATAAGATGACAGAGTTAATCCCCGCGGATTCCTGTCCGCAGTCCCTGAATCACAGTCAAAGGAACCATTGTCAGGTCTGGTGTCCGATTTTCAGCCACAAGTGCCGATCCAGTTACCCGTGGCCGATCCAGAACTGTGTCATGCCCGGAAGGCCTCCTGAGACTCTGCCCTTGTCAGGCCTCTCGGGCACCCACCCTCCTGCGATGTCCCTTTCTCGGCGTGAGGTGGGGTTCTTGTCATACCTGGTCCTCGTGTTCAGCCATTGTTTTTGTTTTCAGTCTGTGTCCACTTGTTTTGGCTTGTTTGAAGTCCTGCCCCTTTATATTAGTGTCCATCCCCTCCCAGCCATGTATCCCTGGTGTTTCCTACCTTGATTGTGCCTGTATTTAATTTGTGTCTTTTTCAGTTTTCTTTGTCCGTCGTTGTTGTTGTCATCTCGTGTTTTCATGCTATCTCAGTCCCTGTATCCTGTGTGTTTCAAGTACATCAAAGAGGTTATGAATATAACCAAGGTTCTTATGGGGAACACCTTCATGCATGACAGCTCTGAATCTGTTGTACCAACGTCCAATGAATGGGCACAACGTCATGGCCGGTGAAGTCAGACCAGGAAGTATATAAGTGCCTGCTCGCGCTAGCTTTCGATTCCTGTGAAGAACTGCGCTGGCAGGGGGTGCAGGAGGGACAGACTAACCCTGTGGCGTAACAACGCCGCCATACCTCTTGTGGAGTGAGCTCTGACTCCCATCAGCAAGGGGAGATCAGAAGAAATAACAGATTGTGATTGTCTCGAAAATACAGCGACTGCTAGTCTGCTTATAAGCAGGCTGACCTCCTTAGGTGGACCGACACACACAAATAGCTGGTCAGACTTTTTCCAC
>JAUCMT010011452.1:0-22216 GCA_032357475.1 Enteromius thamalakanensis | reverse complement strand
AGAAATCTTTGGGGGTGCTTTTATTCATTTTGGGGGTGCTGAAGCACCCCCAAAAATGGGCTAAAATCGCCCCTGCTCCTGGCTGACCACGCTCTGAATCTGCTGTAGAATCTATCCAATGGAAGGTCTCTGTGTCTCTGTCAAAACTGTTTCTCTGTGAGTCTTATTTACAGTTGTTTGTCCCAAAGTGATTTAGAAACATATAACAAGGTTGCAAGGTCATGAGCAAGGCTGCAGATAAGAACGAGAGTGACAAATCACGTTTATTCAAGCGCTGTGCTTCCCTGTGTCCTAGAGAAAGCTGGCTGGGGATTCACACCAGTTATGTCTTTTGCCTGGGAGCGGAGCACATCCCTTTTTGAGGAGAGGGATTTCAAGAGCAAATCTGTCGAGGCAGAGCGGTCTATCTCCGTCCTCTCGCTCCAGAACGAGCGCTCTGAGAGAGAAGCTCGCACTGATGTAAATAAAGTGAGGAGGACGAAGCTGAGAGCACCGATGAGCCGCCCCAGTCATTAAAATACGAGGAGCTGTTGGAGGAGGTTACATGCACCATAGCTAAATTAAATATCAATTGGCCTGGACGAGAAACAAGCCGAGCTATGCAAAAGTAATCTCGACAAACGTTTTTAGTGCGCTCAGCTGCCACCTCCACATAGGAGCCTGCCTTTTTTGGCCTTTGTTTTCATTCACGCCAGCGATTATATTGGAAAAGTGCCCTGCAGCGGAGTCGCAACTTAAAGCGACACTCTGCTGCTGGGATTTGAAACCCAAGAGAGATCTGAGGAATGTCATTGTGGCCCCAGAGGTTCCGGAAAAAGAAGTCCTGAAAGACTTCGGCTCAGGACTTCTGAGGGCAGGCCCCCTTGGGGTAGAGCGGCATTCACCGCAGTACATTGTGCCTATCTCTCCCCAGTGCCCTCAACATTGCACTCAGTTCCCAAAAAACAACACATTGGGACTGAGCTGCACGTCACCCCTGAGGGGGTCCATAAGACCATCAAAGACCATCGAGCTGCTGCCTCTAGTAACACAGCCTCGAGAGGCTGGTTCCCTTAGTAGACAATTTAGCAGCGTGGAAGCTACTGCCAAATGTGTCTGCAGACAGTAAAGATAGGTAATCGAATCCAGTTTGGAGTTTCCTCAGCCGCGTTTCAGCGGTGTGACATTCACTCTGGTGGGTCCCAAGTAGGCTCTGGTTATGGACCAAGATGTACACACTCTCTTGAAGAAGGAGGCCATCAAGTTGGTCCCTCCTTCATGAAGGAGAGTCTGGATTCTACAGTCGATACTTTATAGTTCCTAAGAAGGATGGTGGACTGAGGCGCATTTTAGATCTCAGGCAACTGAACCGCTCCGTCAGTCAGCTGAAGACTGCACTGTTTTTTCACAATAGATCTAATAGATGCGTACTTCCACATGTCCATTCATTCTTCTCACAGGAAGTTCCTGAGGTTTGCTTTGGGGGCCAAGCTTCAATCAGGTGCTTCCGTTCGGTCTAGCACTCTCGACCCACACGTTTACGAAAGTAGTAGATGCAGCTCTAGCTCCATTGTGGCTTCAGGGCATTCGTATTTTAAACTACATCAACTGGCTGAATTTAGCGCAGTCGATGGGTTAATTCTGAAGTCAGAAAAGAGAGTGAAAGAAGGCTGATCACGTACTGTCAAGCAGTTTCAGAGACTTCTAGGTCTGATGGCAGCTGCGTCCAATGTAATACCATTTGGCCTGCTGTACATAAGACACTTACAGTGGTGGCTCAGGACCAGGGGATATTCCCATAGGGGAAATCAATCACTCCTCTTAAGAGAGTAGGAGACCTTCAGGCGCTTTTAGTGGCCCTATCTTTTTTAGACTTTGCACCTGGACTGGCGAATGCTTTTCTGTACCCTCGAGCTGGTTACACAGCGAAGGTCCCTACTATCACTGCACCACGGCCGATTGAGCTCCAGGCATTTCATCCTCCTCCCATTCAGGATCCCGACCAGAAGAAGCTGAATTGTATGTGTTCTGTGCAAGCATGTACGTTCACAAGGCAGCTTTGTAAAGAAAATTGGACCAATTGCTTGTGTGCATTAGGTCAGCCTTTTACTAAGCAGACCATCAGTCGGTGGATTGTTGAGACAATCATGACTTGTTATGAGTCCTCTGATCTCCCCTCGCTAATGGGAATCAGTGAAGTTCACTCCACAAGGGGTATGCCGCCCTTAAAGGCCTATTCTGCAGGTGTCCCAGTTTCGGACATCTGCAACGCTACAGGTTGGTCTAGCCCCTCTACCTTTGTCCGGTTCTATGGCCTAAACGTTGGTATGACTCCAGGGTCATCAGTCCTCTTGTCCAAGTGGTGTATGTTGAGACATAGATACAGGGCAGGGACTTGGAATTCTGGCAGCGTGGGTATCTCGTTCCCAAAGCGTCATGACGCAGCTCAAAGTTCCCAAAAAGTAGCTTCTCCGTGTCATGAATATAACCATAAGACGCTGCGTCTCATTGCCATACTTCCAGCATCCCTGTCAGCGCACATACCTTATGCTTCCTGGTCTCTGACGTCACCTGCCTATGACTCGTGCCCTTCTGTTGGACAGATTCTACAGCAGATTTAAAGTGTGGTCATCCAGGGGCGTTCCCAAAGCATCATGACGCAGCGTTTCGTTTCCTCAAGGAACCATGGTTATAACTGCTCTCTACATCCATGCATTTTGGTGAGTCTTTAGATTTTGGCTTGTAATTTTTCCCGTGTTAGCCTGTGTCCCACACTGGATAAACACCCTCTGGCTCAGTCAGAAGCCACGCCTCAACTCTCGCTATTAGTCAAGCTGAAATGACTGACATATTTGATTTGACGATGTAAATATATTGCGGGTGTCAGGGAGGCTCAGTGTTGTTTCGACTTTTGGGATAGATAAACCTATGCATTTTTATATTAATAAATGTACATTAACTGGGTTAATGTATTTTTTTTAAACAAAAAAAGCCTTAGAAAGTTCACATTTACTTTAATGAAAGCGTTACATGTGCTACTCATAGTTGTGCATTAGGGGGAGACAAACATTCACAAACTCCAATTACGGCTCACACTGTTTCTAAATGACAAAAAACTAAATCTTTTTATTGCTTTTCAAAACAAAACTAACCATCATTATTAAACAGATAATCTCCATAAACATTCTGTGGAGGTGTCGTGCACACAGCTGCATGTAGATGTTTTTGCACTTATCAGTTCAACTCAGCAGAGATGTTAATCATGTTTGCCACATACAAGAATATAGTCATTATCCTCACAAACATAGGATTCTCCTCACAAACCTGCGAGTGTTTTCAGGTCTGAGAGCTGAGTAACACACTCGTGAGGCCTTGTGTCCCGGGTTCAGCGCTCCTCTGCATTTCTGTCAGCCAGCTCATCTTCAGCTCTGTCAGGCAAGGGCTCTCCACGTCTCAAACAATTAGCAATGTGATGTGAGCTTTCATGAGTACAACAACCTAACCTTGACACACGTGACGATCTTTCAGTTCAACAAAAGTTAAACACTTTTCACAACACTTTCTAAGAGTAGAGTATTCTTTGATATGTCAATGCAATATCAAAGTGAAATTTATTAGAAACTATTACTTACCTATTTCTGAACCTGAATTTTTATGCATCGTTGATTATATTCATGCATGCAGCTCTACCATTTATCCTTGAATTTATTTAATTGAAATATAGGTTTATCACTAACATTTGTTCTCAAACTATGTAGTACCTGTCAGTCTATTCTGCAGTAGTGTTTCTTTTTCTAGATTTAATCTATTATAAAGCAATGACATTACATGCCCTTGACAAACGTTATTTTTACCAATAGAAAATCAGGCCTAGCCTGCAGCACACAGACATTCCCAGAATTTGTTCATACTTCTACATCCTCATAGGAGGATTCTAGTTTTACAAAAACTTGCACAAAAATGTTTTCCCTTGCTCTACTTATTTTTCTCTCCAGTGTAAAACACACTTTAAAATGTGTTAATTTGACTTGACGGATCAAAATTTGTTTAGTTGCCAACCAGTTGCATAATGTAGAATAATTGGTAACAGAAGTTGTATTATCTCATCTTTATTATATCTTTCGCTATCTGTGTTCAGGCTCTCTTTACAGCGGCATTCCTTAGCCGTGGTTGATTTTATCAACATTATTAATGAAGCATGTATTTGATAACAAGTTCTGACATTTCTGTACAGTATATCCTCTTTGATATCCTTATCTTGAAAACCATTTACAATTCTGTCAAAATTAAAATGATAAATTTCTTGCTGCCATACTCACAGCCTAAGGACTTTTTACATTAAATCTGGAAAAGTTCAATCTGTATTCCAGTGTGTTTCCTTTAGATTACTTCTCTTTTTAAAGAAATGTTAGGTATTCACTTTGTAAAATCTGATCTATATGTGACAACCCAGTCACTCTTTCACATGCAGCAGACATACTGTACGCAAGGACACATGTGAGTCCCTAACCAGCTGTGATGAAGCATTTGCTCTTCCTGAGGGATTTATCTAGAGCGCCGGATGTCTTTCGAATCGTGAAAATCTTCCTCTTCCTCTCATGGTTCAACATGGGAAGGACTGAAGGTCAGGTTACATACTGTTAAACAACACTAAAACCCTAAGAGCCAGATTTATAGACATGGCTTAAACCAGGATTAGACCATAGTTCAATTTGGACATTTAAGTAATTTTTATAAACATGCCTTAGAAAAAAAGCATTACTGGTGTGCATTTTAAGACAAAATAAAGGCACTTAAGATCAGTCAGTGAGAGTTTTCGGAACAGCTCAGACTTACATTAGGCTTAATCCTTGTCTGTGAAACTGGGGGTGAGACTTTTATTTTTATTATTAATTCTGTTTTAGTCACTCGTAAGGTTTCAATCAAGATTATTGTGTCTTTTTTTACCACATGACATGCATCTCGGTGGTGCAATAGACTACCTGCTGCTTTGATTTTACATACATTTCCATTTCTGCTGTGGAAAGATGTAGGCCTTGACTTTTTTTATTCAATAACCCTTCATTTCTTCATTTTTGCCTATTCATTTGTGGCTTTCTTGAGTGTTTCAAGTCATTGTCTTGTTATTGCTATGTCCATCTGAGGTTCAGCCTCAGCTTTTAGACAGATGGTTTCACATTCCCCTTAACTACTTTCTGGTTCTGTGTGAAATTCAAGGTTGACTCAGTGATGGCAGCCTGGCCAGACCCCGAGGCACAACAGCAGCCTAAAACCATAATGCTTCCACCACCAAGCATTACAGATGGTCCGAGGTGCTGCTGGCCGAATGCAACGCTTGTTTTTTGCCAAGCATGTCAGGCTTTAGTGCCAGTGAGCTCTAACTCTGTCTCATCAGTATACAACACACTGTTCCAACACTCCTTAGATGTTGTCTGGCAAACATGCCTGAAGAATCTGCAGTATGAACCCTGTGGCCTCATAGGTTTCCTGATCACTTACAGCAAAATGTTATTGATCAGCTCTTGTGGTGAGATCACCCGATCTAACAGGTAACCAGTGGTTTAAAATGTTCCCAAATTTTTCACATTGGAAAAATGTAAAGATATATGTATAAATGTGTGTGTGCATGACGTATAAATGTGTCATACTGTATGGTGTGATGTAAAAAATTGTTGGTTTTTTTGCTTTTTGAAACACATTTTTCTCATGTTAGTTGTATGTAAAAGCATCCAATCCAATTTTTATTTGTCTACCCATATATATATATATATATATATATAATGTGGACAGAATATTCCGTGACCGGTAGTGAGGAAAAGTCAGGTGTTCCCTGCTTATCACATCCTGCTGTCAAGAAAACGACCAGATGAGTATCCACCCTGAGCTTTCTTTTCCTAGGACATACAGTACATAATGCAACAAACAGGAAGTCATCACTCATGCAGACTGCTCTGTTAATGCAGGACAAAGATCTGCTGAAAACATTATGTACCATCTCCTTCGGGACTGCCATGTTTTATATTATTGGCAATATGTTTTTCATTCTGTACATCAATCTGTCTGGTCTTTCCCATTTCTACACACAGACAGACTTGGAATGGATAAATAAGGAAATATTACTATAATTATATTTAAAATATTATTATATTATAAAAATATTATTACAATTACTGCGGATATTATATAATAAAAATTTTGTTTTGTGAATTAACAATGAACGGCCATAATGAATAATGAATGAAAAATGAATTTTATTACTCACAGATTTCGTTAAAAATAAATCAACCAGGAACCAGGAACCTGACTGGAAAAAAGTATTCGAAGGGAGCGGAGCTGGTTTACCCTGGAAACCTTTGTTACAATATTTTTTGTAACAAAAAACATTAAGTCAAGATGTAACAAGAACAGAAAACCTGAATACGGACCACTTTTAAATGAGTTAGATCTTTATTAAGTTGAATAATGTCCACCTCCCTGAACAGTAGTGTCTCACATAGTTTGTCCACACCGGTTAAAACACAATGAGCAACGAGTACACATACACAGACTACTTCACAATACATTTGCAAATCATATTGCACCCATATACATGTACATACTTGGTCAAACGCACAACCCTACATCATGGCCAAAAAAAATGTCATGTGCAAAAATTATGAGCAAATCTGGAATATTATATATTTAGAGACTCGGAGCATTAATGAAAGTCTTTGAAGAATGTCGGGTTATTTCATGAGCATGTAATGATATTACGACAGTGTGCTTTGTACATCTCTAGTGTCACAAGTCTGAGGCGGTTGTGTCTCAAGGCACCGAGGCAGCTTATAGGTTTAACTGATTGACCAAACAGGCTTAGAGGTTTAAATCAGTGGAGATATTTCACATAAGCATTGGGCATTCAGATCAAAGCAGATCAGATTAATAGGAACAGTACATCAAAAAGCCTTTTAGTTGTGTCTATCCAAAGGAGTATGATTTTTTTTTTTTCTTTCGTTAGGAAGATAGTCTACCCAAAAATGTCACCTCACTCTTGTAGTTCAATTTTTTTTTCTGCTGAACACAAGAGAGCATATTTTGAAGAATTTTGATAACCAAACCCTTTCAATTCCCATTGATTTACATCACATTTTTTTGTGAAAAATTTTTAGTTACCAACATTCTTCAAAATATCTTCTATTGTGTCGTACAGGTCGGAAACAAGCAAGTGTGTAAGGAAACGATCACAGAATTTTAATTTTTGAGTAAACTATCCTTTTAAAACTTAGAATATAGTATGCAATCCATATCTATGTTATTTTTTAAGGTTGTATATAAAAGAACAGAGTGAATAGTTTGCTAAACATCTCCTTTTTCATCAAATAAAACATGGTTTTAAATGACACAAGGGTGAGTAAATAGTGACAGAATTGAGTAAACTGCCCCGTTATAGACCATTTAGTTCAGTGCATAAAATTCTATCAATTCACATTCAGATCCTAAAAATTTGCCCAGAAAATGCGCCAGCTTTAGATAACTGCTTGTCAAGGGGTGGCTACAGAGGTAAAGAGTTCATTAAATGCTGATATAATAACGTAATATAACTAAATACATATTTAGATCCAAAGCCGCTGCTCTTTAAATGAGCACGTGAAACGCAGAAAGAGAACTTCACATCACTTGAATAAAGCTGTTTTGCAGCATCGTTCTTTTTTATTCTTTGGAAATGATACGGGAATTATATAAACACTACTATAACCCTAGTTAGTTTAGATATGTTAGGCATTAACATATACAGTAGACTACTGACAAGGATACTAGCTCTACGGGTCCATCAAGAACACTAAACATAGAGTCTTTGACGTGACGGCTATACAGTTTTAACAGTCTCTTGGTCAGGCTAGAAAGGACTCGCATTCATTAAAGATGCCGCCTTAACAAGAAGAGAATAACAGTTACACCTATTTATAAAAGGAATTTTACTTTTCTTGCTAGATTTTAGCAGTTGTGTACGTAGAATAACAACTGATACGAAGATTCAGAATAAGATTCATGTTTTCTGCATTAATTGACGTCTCGCCCCTCCTGCGACACAGATCGATCGAATATACACTACCGTTCAAAAGTTTAGGGCCAGTGAGATTAATATTTTTTGAATGATTTCTGAAAATTCACATGTGACACGGAATTCGGCAGGTAACCGAAGTATTCAGATTTTCCATTACATGAATAAATATCAACAGATTAAAATGGAAAAAAGTTTTCTTTAAATGTAATATTTCACAAAATTACAGTTTTCACTTTACTTCTCCTGGAAGAAAACAAAAATAAAAGCAAGCATAAGAAAACATGATTTTAAACTTTTGAACAGTAGTGTAAATTGAGCGTGAAATATATTGAAAAGCATTTTAGTGTGTCCTAACCAGGAGCAATGTGACATGGTAATCGCCTGAAAACAAAACCAACCAATCTGAACATAAGGAGGTTTAACGTAATTACCTGAAGTAGATGAAGTAATGAGATTTCACTGTGCTAAAGGCTAGAAAGCAAATTGTCACAGAAACTGAAATCTTGTGACAAAGTGTGCTAAGTTAATATTATTCATTGCAAACATGTCTGGTTAGGACACAGCGTTACGGTCATGATAGCTGAACGCATGAAACTGAAACTGTGGCTGTAAAATATGACTTTAAAAGCACACATAGACTGCAGACGGCACAATTTGTTCTTGAAAAATTAAAACTAAACAAAAATACATACACAGGTCAAAAGATTTGAAAAGGTGGATCACTTCCAAATCCATTCTTGCATAAACCACACATTTCAAAGAAGTCTGTTTCTCTTTCTATAATAAAGGTTGTCCAGCCATTGGAAATTCAACTGCAACCTAATTCAAACTATAAGCTTTAACAAAATCCATCCTAAAATTCCAAACCAATCTTACTCTGGAACCTTTCTTTTGGAGGGCGGCACAAGGTGAGCGGGCAGTTCGCTTGGAAGTTCGTGACCTTCTAGTTTGACCTTGATCAGGTGATTGGCCAAGGCAAACTCCTCATCATCGAGCATCCCATCTTTATCAATGTCAGCCAACTTCCAGATCTTACCCAGCACAGTGTTGGGCAGCTTGGACTTCACCATCTCCCTCTTGGCATTGGCTCCAGTCACTTTGCCATTGACAGGCGAGAGAGTGTAGAAGATTTCGTCATACATAGGTTTGTCACGTGCCACCACCCATTCGACTTCATCAATGCCCTCGCCGGCTCCCTCGCCATATCCATGTCCGAACGGGCCATTCATGGTGCCCTCGAAGGCGCCACCCTTCACCACCTGATTGGGGCGCTGCGTCTCCTCCTGACGCACTAGGACCATAAGCTGGGCGATGTCATGGGCCAGCATGTCATCCACGGTGTCCAACAGCTTCATCTTCAGAGGCTGAAACTTGTTCAGATCGTGTGCTTGCAGCTGCTCCTGTTCAGCGGGAAAGAAAGCAAAAAAACATTGTAACAAAAGGTCTTATCAACATCTGTTGATGTTTGCAGGGTAAACCAGCTCCGCTCCCTTCGAATACTATTTTCCAGTCAGGCTGTTGATGCTTGGCAATGTAAAAAGATTGGATTCCTTTGGAAATAGTAATTCATTGGCCGAGAAGAAACATATAAACTAAATTTTGTCTGAAATGCAAATTGCACAATATTCATTTGTTTACAGAGCTGTTGTATAAAAGTAAGGGTAATCTAAACAGCACTTTCACGCAAGTGATTTTAAACAGGTTTGTAGAGGTCCACCCAAAGCTGAAATTTATATAGTCGTTTGTTGACTTTTAAAAATGTGGGACAAATTATGCTGATTTTGAAAGTGCACTCAAAGACCCTTTAGAAGTCCCAGTGAAGCATTCTTGAATCAGCCTCTATATTTGTTGGTTAAATTGACCTTACCTGCATTTTCTTAAGATTAGGGAAGTCTCCCGGGGAAATCTGGTGTTCCCTCTCAATGCGGCTGTAGATCTCGCCCAAACTGTTAATCAGCTCCTTCTTTTTGTTCTCCTTCCCAAACACTGAAGGCATGTCTTTTTTTAAGGAGCTAATGATATATGCATGGACCTGTGAAAGCACAAAAGCAAAGCTCCTTGTAAGTTTATAGAATAGACATCAGTATAATTACAATTACAAAGAGAATGCCTGGGTTGTTTTTAACACTAAAAACAAAATTAAAAAAACGGTCACACTTAATATTAGGTGGCCTTCACTACTACGTACTGTACTTACATGAGAAAATAAGTGTAATGTACTTATTGTGTTCATATTGTTTTGTAAAAGACTGTTATTGAGGTGGGTCTTACAGATAAGGTTAGGGACAGGTTTGGTGGTATGGGTAGGGTTAAGGGTAGGTTAAGGTGAAAGGGACGGGTCAACAGTGTTATTATAAATGTAATTACAGATTTTTAAAATACCATGTAAAAACATGTATGTACACAATATATACATTATACCAAGTGATTGATTTAAGTGTAAATACATAGTAGTTAAGGTCACCTAATATAAAGTTGGACCTACAATAAAATAAGTAAATAAATGAATCCTTATGATCAAAACCAAAATTTCTTATTTCATAAATAAACACTTTATTGTGATATTTTTATGATAATTAGCATTTTTGCTAAATGTTTACAAAATACTTGATTGGTAAATCATAATGTTTGCATATTTTACGGCTCATTTTGCATGTGAAAAATTATAGTAAAAGAAAAAAAGATTTTAAAATGGGTTTAATTTTCTTATTAAAATTTAGAAAAACATTTTTTGGATGTTTTTGCATTAGATTTTATAGCCACCAAACAAATTGAGACACTGAATATAAAAAGATGCAGCTTTATACTAAAGCATTCAACCCAAACACTGATTCATTATGAAGCTGAATAGTAGCAAGAAAACACAAGCTACTAAATAAATTGTCATTGCAACAAAAATAGGCCTGGCCCCTGCGTGGAAGGAAGGTGACTGTATAAATGATGACAGGAGAGGAAGCACATCTGTAAGATCAGGGAGAGAACTTCAATGTTCTTTTTTAATGTACCCAGCTGGATCTAAAGATTTAAATTGTGTTTGACAAGAGACCAGTACTGACAGTACCCAACATTTCCTCTTCCAGAGAGGGTCTCTATGTCCCAACCCATGTGTTTTGAGCAGTGTTTGTACTAATGGGGATAATAAAGGATTTCAGACGTAAATGAACAGACATCAGAGTGTTTCAGTTTCCTTTTAAATGACAGCTTTATGTTTGACTACCTAACTGTCCATCTCTGTACATCTAAGAGGTGGACTGCTGTTTAAAAACATGTGGCATAAAGTCATAGTACAGCACCAGATATAAGACAATATAAGGATCAATTAAGTATTTCCGAAAGTAATGTGCTAAAGATTTATCGCATTTAATAATATCAAAAAGGCAAGAATGTTTGCGGATAAAGGCCTTAAGTCATTCTTTTGTGTTCCTTTGAATAGAAAACGTCACAGGTTTGGAACATGAGAACAAGATTTCAGAGAGAACATCCTTTAGATGTGATTATAAGAAGTAATTAAAGCAAGGAAGACGGCAAGATCACTCAAGGGCATTTCTAACCATGTCTTTATGGAAAAATGACATTATGAGTCATGATCCCTCAGTATCTTTCAGCACATTTAACAATCCCCACTAATCACCTGACCTTTGAGTCAAAGTCAAGGACTTACTTTACATTTTTTGGTCTAGTTTTACAGATGTAGCGAAATACTGGCTCAACCAGTTTCCAGTTTCATATTTGAATGTTACATACATACATACATATATAGTCATTACTAAAACAGCCCTTAAATATGGGCTTGGATTGAAAATGACTGGAAGCAAATGTCATGTGCTTAATATGGAGGAGAGATTAAAAACAACTCTGATGTGCAGCTACATTAAATTTTAATTTGTCTCGGGGAGTTATGTACAGAGCCACATCAGCAGACTATACAGTTTGGTAAATAGCCACATTACTTGGGCAAAGTCTGCAAGATCAGACGACCAAAGACCTGTAAACACACTAAGTGCATGTCACTGCTTTTACTTTAAAACTAGAGCTATATGCTGGACCACATCAAAAACATGCTGGAACGACAACAGCATTCACAGCATGTCAACTCAATAAATGCAGAAACAGACCTTTTATTCTGGATCACAAACACTAAACATTTTCCCTTGAACATCACCATAACTCGTGTTTTGTTTTGCTTTGAACAAAATTCAGCGGACAAATTTTCAGCCGTTTATTAGCCGTTTCCTGCTTTTGGTTGCAGTTGTGGTTTTGGTTCAGAACTTTCCAAGACTTCGGAACTTAAAGGATTAGTTCTGAATATTCTGTCATTACTGCCTGATGCTCCAAATGCAATTTTTCTTTCTGTGGAACATATGCTTTCCATACACAAGAGGAGTATGTAATTTTTATTTCCATAGTCATGGAAACTATGAAGTATTGTTTGAAAAAGAGAAACATAAAGAGAATCTTCAAATCTATTAGTTTGTATTCTAAGGAAAGAATGACAGTGTGACATATTTTTGAATACAAAAGAGACACTCATGGTCCAGACTCTCATACTTCCAAATCGAGAATCTTAACTTATACTTTAGATATAACCAACAAGGTCATTTAATTGTTAGGCTAATGTCATAAAAGTTTACCTTAGCAAGACGAGCTCTCTTGATCAGATCGTTGAGCTTACGAAGCGCAGCATTACGTGGCAGCGATTGGATATCCTTGAACAGGTCTTGCTCTTCCGCCTCAAACAGTTTGCGATTGTCTGGAATCAGCAATGGATGCGACCAAAAAGAGCCGATGTAGACACGAATCACCTCTGGTGTGTTGACGATCTTCCCCAGAGACCACATAAGGGCGCCGTAAACACGCATTAACTGCTGCGTCTCGATCTGGTCGGCCTTGTTGAGCACCACACGGATCTTGTCCTCGTGGTTCTTGAGGGCCTTGATGACCTCTGAGAACTCATCAGAGATGTCCAACTTGTGGGCGTCAAACAGCAGGATGATGCGGTCCACGCGTTCGGCGAACCACTCCAGCACTGCAGCGAAGTCATAGCCTGAAGGAGAAATTGGAAAAGAGATTGATATCCTGTCCCATATTTACGGTTCACAAAGCTTTTGCACCGGATGGACGCTCGCATGAGAGCTAAGAGGCAGCCAGCCAATCGTAACGGGCAAAATGACCTTGTTAGACCTGGCGCTCAACAGTACTGAAGCTGTTGACTCGCTTCCAAATATCGTTAAAATGCTCAGGCCTGTTGCGGTTTTTATGATCTAATGTCTGCCAGTTAATGGCTTCTGCAGCTCAACTTCACTCCCTCTCCAGGGATGCAGAGAGTCAAATAGCAAGTCCCCCATTCAAGAGGATAGCATGATGATTCATTTTAAACCGGTGCTGCATTACCAAGAATATTCTGTAAATGTTTTCACTAAATAATGCATTTTGAGGCATATTTTGGTTAAACTATTCAAAATTTCCATGCATGCAATATCCTTATGATTCAGAATAGCTGTTTTTGAGTCTGGCTGTTATTTTAAGGAGCCGCAGACTCTTCTGAAGGAGCGTAAAACTAACTTTTACATTATCTGGGTGACTGCACATTCAACTTCCTAGCTGCTGAGATTCAGCCAAGAAAGCCAGAATCCTCCAAATGAAACCTAATGCTATGGGCTAATTAGTTTTGTAATGTATGATATGAGAGCTCCACATCCATTTGTGTTACTGCTATGCAACCAAAAAAGGAAAAATAGTATTGACAATGCAATACAGCTAAAATGAATCAAATGAGTGGTCACACCACTGTGTCTGAACCAGCCTCAACAGGAGATTGTTATTGTGCAGAATTTTTGCATTTAGTGAGGACAGACAAATTACAATGTCATAGCAACCAGTTAGGACACTGTGTGCTTGTGACAAGAAAATCATAACCTTGTTAGAGAAAACAAAGCTGACACTGACTAAAAGAAATCTGGGAAAGATAAAACTTGTGAAAAAAGTGAAAAAAACTACATGCCTACTTTTCCTCTGCTCAGAGTTCTTAGCGTTTCCTAAAACAAAAATTATTAAATGCAAACCTGTTGGAAAAAAATATTTTAAAATAAATGTAATGTGTACAATGTAATTGTCCACCCGGGAACATTCAGCGGAAAGATATACAAAATGAGGAAAGGTGATGATGGCTCTGCTGTTGAATCAAGCTATAATTTTTTTCCTGATGTGTATCTTCCGTAACAACTTCTCGCTCCTCATCACTTATGCCGTCAGTGGTGTAAGCAATTTTTGCGATGACCTTGACAGAAAAGAAATATATTTCCAAAGATGGCAGTTCTGTTGGGAGGAATTAGTGTGTTAATATTTCAAATCAGTGACATGGAATATGGCAGATATCGCCATTTCTTCCACAGGAAGATCCCATGCCTACAGGAATGGGGTGGACCATCCCTTCCGATTTGGCAGTTTCACATGGCGAGGCTTTATTGTCACCTGCAACAGTGTGGTTTGTCTTTTCAACAACTTACAGATCTCTATCCAGAATGGTCGTAACTTCAGACTGGGACTAGTCAACTCAATAAAGGTCTAAGAAAGACAACATCTACAGTAACTGACACTTGAGACAGTGTCATTGAGAGCAGGACAATAATAGCAGTGAAACTGGGCTTGGTATTACAGCTGTGATTATATTGCTGCAGAGGGACAGATCTGAGGGTTAATATCGGGAGGCCCTTTGACTTCACAGCACGTCTGGAGTCAAGCGGTGCTGGAACTTCATTGGCGTAATAAGCTGCAGTTGTTAACAGTAGTTTGGCAGTATCTACAATACCTCCGTATGGACATTTACGCAGGCAGCTATAACCAAAGCCATCTTCTGTAGCAACTGTTCATGGAGAGAGAAAGATACAAAGATGTCAACTTACAGTAACACAGGGAAAAAAACGATAGACTTTAATTAGAAATTATTCAGATTCTTCAGAAGGGAAATTTAAGTAGTTCATGGCACTAGAAAGAAAAATCTATTATAAACTGATAAAAAAAAAAATAAAAGTAATAGTTTTGGTTTATTCCGTGCTGAATTACCACTCTGCAACATCCTGAACTGACAAAGATGCTAAAAATTATGTTACTGAAAGTACAGTAAACTGGTAGCCCAACATTTTTCATTTTTCCATTAAAATAATGGAAAACAATTAATTTGTCCAGGTATCAGACTACACTTGTCAGGCTGTTTTTGATTCACAGAAAGTGACTTATAAATTATTAGACTAGTAGTTGTGCTAAAAGATTCACTGAAAAGACCATACTGGTTGTGCTGGATGTTGTAAAATTAACTGGGAAAAAAAAGAACCAGCTCATGAGAATCATTTGTTTGTGAATTGTTGTCACAGGTTGTCCAGAATGTTACTGGTTCACTGAAAAGAGTCATTTCTTTGCGAATCAGACTACATTCTGTATGTTTTATTTTGTAGACAAATTAATACGGATCTTAAAACATGGATCATTAAACCAATTGTGATAAGTTCTATGCCAAATAATGGAAAAATCACCAGCACTATCAGTTAAGTTATCAGTTGTGTGGTTTTAGAGCCGAGGCATTATTTAACAGCTACAACAAAACAGTAATGCCATTAAATGAACCTTAACCACAAACAGAGCGATTTAAGTGACCTCTGCTTATCTACAAACCTACACCGGAGCCACAATCATGTGTTACACAGTCAGCTGAACATATAATACAACAGAACCACTCCAGTGATTGGATTTGGCAGACAGTATTTCCTGGAGGAAATGAGCTCTATTTCACAGCACCTGCCGGTGGTAGAGGTAGAGGAGAGCTGGGAATGATAAAGCCGCTCTTGGGAGCAGCACTGGCACGTGGTCAATGGAGCTTTACAGCTGCATGCTCAGAAACATGCTGAACTGCCAAACCCTTGATAACGGAGTGGAACAGAGAGAATGGAATAATAGGACTTGCAGTATTACAGCGATGAAAAATGAAATGATGAAGCTAATGGCACTTCTCTACTAATGACTTTCTATGAGGAGGTGAAACAAGGATCATATGGGTCTACATCAGAGAGAAAGAGAGAGAGAGAGAGAGAGAAAGAGAGAGAGAGAGAGAGAGAGAGAGAGGCTGTGTTGATGTCAGAAAAAGCAGTAGCAAATGCCGTGTGCGATGCCGATGCTGTTCTTGTAATTGATGCTTGAAAAAGTGCTGATGGGTGTCAGAAGTGTATAGATGTTATTTAATGCAGTGATCTGGTTGGTCTCTCTGTGCTGATGATGATTGATCCATCAGGTTACGCAGGGTTAATGTACAGTAGGTATCCAAGCCAAATTATGATTTTATATAAAATTCACTATTCAGTTTAGATACTGCAGCTTAATTTAGTATAGAAACGTCCACTGAAGTCCTTTCACTAGTTCAGAGGACTGAGTACAGTATGTTCACATTTTCCCAAAAAATACTGCGTATGTGTATGTAAATGTTTTTGTATGTGTACAATAGTTGACTCCAGGAAAAAATAAATACTAAATGAAGTAAACATGAAAATGCCTATTTTGCACATTTGCTATGTTAATAAATTACTCCACTTGAAATGATTTTGCTAGCCCAACAATGTTTACTAAGTAAAACTAAAAATGTTCAGTATTTTATCCTAATTAGTAAAACTTATTCTACTATGATTTTTATAAATAACGTAATATATTTATATATGTCTTTATTTTAATTTAAGCTAAACCTTTATTTTCAGGTTTTAAATTTGATTTTCAATCCCAGAATTTAAATCTGGTCTCAGACTCTTGTATGTCTTCTGTAACGCAATAATGATGATGATATTATATGAATAAACTGACCAGCTACAGAATTGTGCACAAACAAGCCAATCAGACTGGACAGTTTCATCCAGTTCTTGGTGTTTTGCGTGTGATATGTACCAAACAGTGATGATGAATGGTCTGTGGGTGTGCCGTCTGAGACTAAGGCTGAGTAGAAAGACAACAACAGCACGTAATTACAGACACACACAGTAAGTATAAACATAAACACATGCACCTGGCTAAAAACACCTTTGCAAATGCTCCTTAAAAACTGAATTCACAGAGTAATGCAGAAATAAGAGAAAGTTTATCTTATTGAGTTTATTCTGTTCCTATGCACCACTCTACAGAGAGAAAAAAAAAGGTGAGCTGCCTGTAGCTATGAATATGAACAAGAAGGTTCCTCCCAATAATCTCATGTGACTGCTAGAGAAATTCCACAGACCTGCTTGACTTAATCAAAGAACGGGAGAAAGACATTTACGCCCTTCTAAACACAACCATCACACCGACATGTAAATTAAACTTTTGGAGAGGAAAATGGGAGGAGAAACAAAGCAGACAGCAAGGGAAGGGAATTTAACCAACGCGGTTCTGACTTTGAATTTTTTTAAGATCAGCAAAAAATGAAAATGCAATGAAAACTAGTAAAGGATTTGTCCATATAACTTTGACATCCACACACACACAACTCAGCTAAAACTATTTCTTTTGTAAATTCAGCCATTCTCGTCAGCTGGTACAGAACCAAATCTCATGAAAATGATTCCGTTCCAGTAGCTTTTAAAACAAAATGAACCAGTTCTGGATTCAAAATGCTACAAGAAAGACGGACGGTGAGAGAAAGTTCAAAAAGAACTGTTGCAGCAGCACACGCTTAGATTCAAACAATCAATCAATCGATCACTTTTATTTATATAGCACTTTTAACAATATCGATTGTATCAAAGCACTAAACATTATCAAATAGGAGAACAGAGTGATGGTGATGTATAATTTTTTTAATGCAGAGACAGTTTCTGTTATCAAAACGACAATAATCACTAGAAATTAGATGCCCCCAACTAACAGAGGCAACAGCGGCAAACAACCAAAAACCCAACCATGAGAAAAAAAACCTTGAGAGAAACCAGGCTTAATTGGGGCCAGTTCTCCTTTGGCTGGATGCCCTGCACCTAATTTCAAGTTCAATTTTAAGCGCATGTCAGATTATGCAAACGACTTATAGTAGAAAGAAGAAAGATCACTAACACTACAAGTTTAATGCTACTGTATTAGAAGCATTTCGGTGAGAAGATACAATAGTTGTAGTCGTGCACTCATGTGTGAGAACACCCCAAATGACTTAATCCACAACTCAATAGCAACTTTTAAAGCTAACGAACATCATGTTCACTGCAATCAATAGCTCTTTAGAGCCATAGATTAGAACTGGAATGTTGTTGTATTGAAAATATTACCACTGCATGATACATGTAGGCCCGGTTTCACAAATAGGGGCTTAGCTTAAGCCAGGATTAGGCATTCATTAAATTAAGACATTTAAGCAACTTTTACAAAAATGCCTTTACAGGTGTGCGTCTTAACACAGAACAACGACACTGACATGTTTTAAGTTATGTCAGAGCAAGATATTTTCATCTGAGACAGCTCAAACATGCTATTTAGTCTGAGACTAGCTTAAGCCTTGTCTGTGAAACTGGGGGATAATGTTAATATAAATCACATTGTGTGCATTTATTTTGTTCTTCAGTGTGCATCTATTTGACACACTTCCACTTTCTACAGAGGCCCCTGTATCACATGACAACTAATTTCACTGCCAAATTAAAGCACTTACCTTTAAACCTACATTCACTGCTTTCAGCGCAAAAGAGAGCTACTAGATATTTGCCCTCTGAAATCACATCTGAAATGACCTTGGAGAGCCCGCCTCTTGGCTCTGGCTTCAGAAACATGAGTGTCTACAATCCTCTGGCCATATCAGTTCAGTCTGTGAGGCGAAGTGCAGCGGGAGAAAAGTGACCGGGTAAAATAAAAAGTGCTGATGCCAGGCGACCCAGCAGTAAAGCTATGGGCCGCCCTGATGCAATGGACTTTTCTGAATGAGCGATGAAGTAACCATGTGCTAATCAAGCTTACTTTTACGAGGGCATTGGTATAGTTATACTACTAGAAGTGACAGTAGTCATTTTTATACCACCGAAATGGGATGTCCCAACATTTATGAATAAAAGTCTAGAATGCTCGATGATGAAATGTAATGTCGGGTGGACAAATGATTTATTTACTAAACTAAATGTATTATAGTTTCAAAATATTTGCCAAACCTAATATTCTCACATTCATAGAAGCTCACATTCACCATCCTGTGATACAATGCATGTAAAAATGTATTACTGTAGATCTTATGTTTTATGTACCATTTTCACATTATAAGGTCAGTATGAGTCTTGTATCTGTTCTTACAGTTTACAAGCCAAAACAACATTCTTCATCTTGATAAAGCCTTGTCTCTCATCATATTCAACAGACTTTCAACACATCACAATTAAAAACAGATTGAAACTGCAGTTACACAATGCACACAGTGTTGCGTTCTATGAGAAAATCATGCAAGATATCATGATAAATTAAAATGCCCCCCTATATAGCAATCAAGTGAACTCATTAGTGGTTAGAGATTCCAAAAGAATCTTTTTCAGTCGATACCACAGGGCACGAGAACTAGTATTCAAATTTGAATTCTGACATCACATTATCACATGATGTTGTAAACACTGAAAAAACAAACAATACTAAACCTTTCAACCAAGTTGAAAGACATGAATAACTTTAAAAACTAATGTTTGATTACTTCCTGCAAATATTACAAATGAAATGCAAAATCAAAACAGTAAAATACTGTAAAGTACAGTAGCCTATATTAAAATAAAGTCTTATATTACTCTTATACTCTTATATTAAACAAGTGAATAACAGTAAATGTTTTTTAGCCGAAATAACAGCATTCAGCATTTCAGAATGATTCCTGAAGGATCACGTGACACTGATGACTGCTGAAAATTCAGCTGTGCCATCACAGGAACAAATATAAATATAAAACAGTTTTTTTTTTTAAATGTTAAATATTCCATATTAATATATTACTGTATTTTTGACCAAAGCAGCCTTGACAAAAATAAGAGACTTCTTTTTTAAATATTACAAAATCTCACCGGCCCTAAATGTTTGAAAGGTAGTTTCCCTATATTTACAGCACTTGATTCAGATGATATTTTTTTTCTGTGCACATGCAGTCGGTTACCTCTGCTGATCCTTTGTTTCTCTCCGCTCAGGATTCCTGGAGTGTCAATCACACTGATGCTCTCCAGAACAGGGTTGGGCAGCTGGGCACACACAAACCTGAGGGCCAACCCAAACAAAGCAGAGTCACACTCAAGGACACTGCAGACATCTTACAAGCACATGACTGGCACACTAAAAAACAGCTGTAGTTTGAGAAAGCTGGACATATTATAAAACACAAAATCCAAGACAGACTTCACATTTTTATTATCTGAGAAAAAATGAAATGGTTTAATAGCAAGCCAAAAATGGGTATGCTTTTGTAGCTTAGTGTGTGAACTAGGCCCAGAAAAAGTGTGTCATGTTTTGGAGTGAACCACTAAGGACCTCAGGCTAGGGAACATTTTCCTAACATATTTATTCTCATTTTGACAGTCCCTACTATAACACATTGGACAAAAACAACTTTAGAAAAACACATTTTAGCACGTACAATTACTGAACATCTGGCACCAGACCACATGCCAGTACAATAAATGAAGCGGTTTTGTCCGAATATGAAAATTAAGCAGAAGAGTGGTAACTACCCACAACCAAACATTAATTTACATACAAAATAACCTTATTTGAAGCCATTTTGCTTGCACTGTCAAACTATTTGATGTGTAACTATGTACAAGTTTACACCCTGTGCACTGAGCTGCTGCTATTTGTGAATTCATAAATGATATGCATCTCTAAAAATAAATTTGAAAACCAGGGCAGTTGTCTCATGCATTTCGTATGACATAAACCCAGAGCCAAACAAGATGCATGAGAAGTAATATTTCATAAGCATGTTTACCATGCATAGTAATGTGGAAAAAAAATAAATGTAAAACAAAACAGAACTAAGTGTGAGGGGAAAAAAGTGCATTTCTTAGCATAATTCAGATGTTTATTAGATAGTTAAACTATCTGGTCCCCATTTACATTCATATGGACATACTTTATTCTGGTAAACACAAATATATTCTGAAGAAAGTTAGGTTTGGAAGAGTAAATGATAACAACACTTCCATTTCTGGGTGAACTTTTCCTTTCAAGTGTGTGTTGCTGCTCTTTCTGACAGAATTACGTGACAGATATTCAAAAATATGCATGCTTTGAGATTGCAAAAGGCGAAGAGACAATTTTCTCAAGAGTTTCTGCTGATTTGCACAACAAGCTGCGCAGCCTGCCAAACCATCAGGCTGTGAAGTGCAGCAGACCACCTGCAAAAATAATCACATGCACGTGATTGCATCACTTGGAGGTTTTATGAAGGACTGTCAACTGTTTCATTTTTTCAGTCTGTGAATGACAGCCTGTTTAATGATATGCTGGTGAGTGTGACAGTATCATGTCTGTTGCTCAATCACGTGAAGGGAGGTCAGTGGATCAGACAGCACGAGGAAACTCAATCAAGAGAAGGAATGCTGCCTAGAACCAGCCCCCTCTCTGTGACATCATCATAAGAAAGGAAGACCATGTTACATATGCAAAGCTCTGCCCAGACTAAAGCTCTAAATGTTTTGCTACAAAGGTTAGCTGAATTACTGTATGTCAGTTTCAATAAACCTGAAGACTAAAATAAAAACACAATATTTTATTATTGTTTTAATCCCACCTGTTAAGAAAGGCATTGCCAAAGGCGTTAAGTTTCCGAAAGGGTTTTTTGGGATCAACTACCAGCGCGTTTCCTGGTATTAGTCCCTCCATATTGCCGTGCATCACTGCTATGAAGGAGTCAGTTGTGGGTTCTGGGCCGATCCGCATACCAGGGAAGTCCTGCTCCAGAAGATATCTATTGAAAACAAAAAAAATTAAAGATGCCTGTAAACACTTCTGAATCACGTGTCATGTGTAAAATATGATAATTAAGTTGTTGATTTGAGAAAGTTTGGTTATTTACTTTTTTCAGTTTCAACTAGTGGTGTCAAATGATTAATCATGATTAATCACATCCAAAATAAAAGTCTTTATTTACATAATATAAGTGATCATGCTGTGTTTATTTATTATGTTTATATTAAAACACACACGTACAGTATATATTTAGAAAGTATTTACATGTAAATG
>JAUCMT010011130.1:0-22346 GCA_032357475.1 Enteromius thamalakanensis | reverse complement strand
ACAAAAAAAAAAAAAAGTATATATATATATATATATATATATATATATATATATTTTTTTTTATAAATTACTAAAAAAAAAATACAAATAGTTTATTTAAACCACATTAAAAATGTAATAAATAAATTCATTTTCAAACGGACATTTCAATATTTTTATTAAATAAAATAATTGTATATAAATACTTTTTAAATAAACAAATAAGCACACATTCTAAACATATAAAAGCTTTTTATATAGACAAATAAATAGAGATTTAATTTTGTTGAACTAACTTTAGAAAAATTGTTTGTAAGCCATTTGCCAGTTCGTCTTAAATGAAAATATAAATTTAAACCAAATAAGCTGTGCACATTCAAGCATTACAATGAAATTTAATTGCTTTATTTTATTTTTATTTGTGTTGTACTCACAGTTCTTATTGTCTGTTGGCATTTGTTGTACTCTAACATAGAAAATCTGACAACCAAGTTGATAAAATAATGACAGCTTTCCAATGTAAAACAAAAGAAGCAGAGAACATCTTATTGACATGAAGTGTCTGTGAGTTGGCGATGTGAAGGAGGCTTGACACATCATGTAAAGTTAGAGAACTGGTTTAGAATCGACTTTCACCGTAAGCACCGCTGATATCCACTAATTTGGCTCCAGTGACAGTTATGGCTGAGTCACCGTGTCTTTGACGCGTTCTCGCCGTGCAGCCCAATTCTGTCAAACATTGTTGAGAACTTGTGTTTTTTCACATGAGTTCTTTGATGCCTGTGGTAGCATTAAGCTGGGCTGTAGAACGCCACTTTGATTTCTTGTTAGCAGTTTGCCTCTAACTTTAGCATGCACACACAAACATCTATATTTTGTCTCGTTAGCAAGGTTTTAAAGCTGATCCGATAATCACATTATATCCTGCTTCTGTAATTTAGACAGTTTGTAATTATAGTTTTCCACGTTACTCTAAAAACCTACCAAACAGTAAATTAGCATTTTGTATCTGTTTACGTGAAAGAGAACGACACAGTTTATGAGCTGAGGAGCGCAAGATCAAAAGCTGCTTTAAACGAAACTGATCAGTCATAATTTATTCCTTAAGATATTCAGTCAGGCACCGCAAACAGCCTCCATCTCGAAGGAAATAAATCTTAAGATCTTGAAATATCTCGCTCTGTTTGACTGGAGGTGTTTCTTCGTTAGAGATTGAGCTAATGTCTGAAGAAACTGTCTGGTGTCTTCTTTGATCACACTACGATTGTCACCTTTCCTTGCTTTGACAGATTTTAGTACGCTTATTGACTGATGTTGAGTGCTTTTTGCAGGTCGGGAGACTACTTTAAGAATATCAGGGTCACAGTTTTATACTGATTAATAAGAATAGTTCCAATGACCTGCAAGCTGCTTTGCACAGTGTCTGTCAAGTGCATGAAGGCAAATGTAAACTGTAAAAAATTACATTGATTTTAACGGTAAAAATACGGTGGTTAGTGGTCCATTTTTATTTTTTTTATCTTATCAGTGATGTTTATTAGGGTTGTATGTTACATGTAATGTTGTTAAATTAATATTTATTTCATATTTATGTTTAATAAGTCTCATCATGATGTTGTTTAGTGTTTGTGTGAATGTCTCTGAGCTCCTTCTATATATGTTCATATTTAAAAGCTGCTTGTGATGGGCTTTGGTTCATCATGGGACTTTCTCATCATCGCTTGCTTTTGGTGCATATCAGAGTATTTCAAAGATACAAAACAGATTTCAGTACTTTAATAGGTGGGTATATTAACATTATATCATTTAGTGAAATTACGGTATTTAACTGTAAATTTAACTTAAAACTTTAAAACCTAAATTGTTGTTACTGTATTTTTTGTGGTCGAAATCCGACCGATGTGGTAGTTTTTTACTGTAAACTTTATTGATTATTTTTACTGTGCACTTTTAAAATAGGAAGAAATGGATATAAAAGAAAAAATGGATATGGCAGGTGCATGCATTGCCCTGCAAGCAATCATATAACTGCAGAGGACTTGAAATATCGCTTCTTAATCATATATATTTTTTTCTTCATGGCCTCCTGCATCTCAAGACTTTTGAGAGTCCTTCTGGCATGAAGAAGTTTTCTTACTCAGCCATTTTCTGTTAATATCCTCAACCAGAACAAAGTATTTAAACTGATCGTACAAATTCATGCAAACGTACCAAAACTTCAGAGTAAGTAAATGCTGAAAATATTTCATTTTTTGGTAATTAATATCTTGCACCACTTTTTTGCTGAAATAAGAACAGTATGAACAGAAATGATTCGGTAAATAGCCTTTAAGCCATCAGGACATTCATAAATAGGCTTGAGGTTGTGGAGACCTTGAAACCAAAACAAAGTGAAAATGTGAATATGTTTTTGCAATTATTCCAAGTAATGTAAGTAAGTAATTACACACATGAAAGAGGTCTCCAGATTTCACTTCTGCTGTACGGTAACGTGCAAGTTAATTTTGCAACTATTTTGATGGAAAATTTTTGCCAGTGTGTTTTGTTTTTAAAATGCTATTCATCTCTTCGGTGAAAACCTTTGCAAGCTGTGACAGTCCTTGAAAACACTAGAAGTTAAGGGGGCGTCATAATTCTGTATCTGAAATTTGGAGTTGGAATAACCTACAAAGACAAAAAAGATGCACGGAAAAACACACACGCATGCAAATAAATGTGTTACTATACAGCTTTTAGGATAGCATGCAGGTTGGTATTACATAGTGACATTGACTGATTAGATTTAGAAACTAGTTTTAGAGCTCAAAAAATACTCTTAGAGCAAAAATGTAGGACTCTTAAATTTACGAGACACCCATTATTTTAAGAGTAAGTTCTGTGCTACTTTCAGCCTTAAGATGTTTTGTGAATATGAGCCCAGCCCCGGATCATCCTGGATTCATGTTTATTAATATGTAACATTAACAAGCACAAAACATACATTTTTGTACGTTTTTATTGATGTTAAAATGTACAATTTATACGTATTTCAATGTTTAAAACGCTACATATTTTTAGAGATCTTTTATACAATTACGATCAATGCATTTTTTAATTTTTAGACCCATTAACCTACCTCCAAAACTTACACATTTTTAGGGAATATAAAAGCATATGAATTGCAACTTACTGATATATGCAGGAAAATAACCATTTTCTTAACAATGTGGGATAAAAATATTAATATTTTTTTATCACCACCAAGTTCCATAGTAGGAAAAAAATACTATGGAAGTCAATGGTGACCAAAACAGCCTGGTTTCAAACTTTCTTTAAAATATCTTCTTTTGTGTTCGGCAGAATAAAGAAATTCAGACAGGTTTGGAACTGCTCCAGGTCAACTGTTCCTCCTATTCCCAATGATTCACAGTTTGCTGTTATTATAAAGAGTTACCAAATAATAACTCTTACCTCTAAACCTAAACATAACTATCTCTGGACAGTACTGTACGTTACAGCGCCTGTAAAAACATAAGTAAATGTGTATATTATAGAACAGAATTTGACATAAAATACATGTGAATTATCATCAGATCAAGCTGGATCATCAGCACTATTGTTAACCCATCAATAAGAAGCTGTAAATCAGCACTGATTGTCTTGTGGCAGTGAACAGGAGTCACTGGGAGCTGTGTGACGGGGAAACAATGCTGATTGTGGAGATGCTGGTGTATTCTGACTCCTACACTTCCCCGGAGCAATGCATTTCCGCAGTGTGAGGTCGGTCCGCCCGAGCCAAGAGTTTAGCTGGAGACACCTTGGAAATCTATCGAACCATTCAGAGTAACGGCCAGAATGGGCCTGGGGAGGTTGTTAGAGGACTTTACGGGGTCACTACACATCAGTATTATTTTTATGAGCTTTATACAGTACATTTGTGGCTGAATCTGTCCACTAACAACTGCTTAGGATGTCCAAATCGGGTCCGGAAACCTCTTCGCTTGTATGCTATTGCTATATTTTAGGAAAAATTGTGAAAACATAATAATAATAATTATAGTAATAATTGGATTACTTTATATAGCTGCTTCTCCAAGCTCAAGGAGCTTCACAAGGACATTATCAAACAATTACTTCAGATATAATGACTTAAATGCTCAAAGACACCAGCAGCTGTGTATCTGTGGTGCAATCACATCAAATACAAACAGAGAAATATAACAGCCTACAGTTTTTCTCAGTTGCTTTCGTGCATTTGTCAGTTTCTTAGCTGGAGCGAGCTGCCATTGCTTTGGTACATTTATGCAACTGATTACATACATTTGTTTCTCATTCGCTGTTGTCATGTTGCTCAAAATGTATTACAAAGTTCTCTGTGCAGTAGGCATTAAATGCAAATCTAGCTGTCATTAACTGTCAAACACATTTTCTACTTTTTTCAGATTATGTGAAGCTGAATCTTGACTTTCACCGAGCAGCAGAATGTGTTTGACTTTCAAATTTTGTGTTTTTGCCTTTGTGCCTTTGTTTTTTCTATATCACAACAATATTGTAATGTGTTTGTTGTTGTCAGAAGACTAGTAAAAGCTTAACTATAAATCCTATACAGCCAGTCAATATCCCACATTAAGTTATGTGCAAATTTGTACTTTTGAATAAATGTGTGACACTCATAAGAAGCGCAGCCTTCTGCATTTCAATACATGTCCTCCAAACTTGATACTAACAGAGAGCACTATTATATTGACAACAAGACTTCTCATTCTGATGGCACTCATATGTTCATTCACATAAATACTTGCGTTTGAGAGATTTTGAGTAAGTTACAGGCTTTTGTAGGTAACGGTGTGTAGCTGTTTGTGTGAATGGTTTTGAGAAATGCACATGCTTATTTGCAAATGTGCAAAATTGAGAAATGCACCAAAGTAAAGGAGAAAAACGAGAAACTAATTATTCCCAGCACTGTTTAAACTAATAGGTTTTGAGTTTAATCTTGTGGTTGTCCTAAGAAACAGGGGCAATGCCTACAGAAGCCACAACACAAGACCTCCCAGAGACGGCGGATCACATCTCAGTTCACCTCCAGATGGAGCGGATGAGAGGGGATATACGAGGAAAGTAAGTCGGACAGATGGAAAGATAAGAAGATGAATTTTGTAAATAACATAGGTTATATAGTCGAATTTACATTCTCACAGAGTTTTGAATACATTGTAAACAGGAGAAAAAAAGAGCATTACTGTAATCGAGAGAGATGTGATAATAAATGCATGTACTAATGATTCAGAATATTTTGGGCTGACCCAAGAGCATAGCTCGGCAATACGGCAAAGCTGTAAAAGAGCTGTAAATTCATCCCACCTAATATCCCTGAAACTTATATAGTTTTATACAGTACATAGGCTACATAAATACAAAATGAATGGCAGTTCTTGCATTATTAGCCCCTCTAATAAATAAAGGAACAGCGTTGGAACAGCAAACAAATTTAGGAAAAATATTCCTTAGGCTACAGGACACTCATCTTTATTTAACTAAATAAATTAAATATTTATTTACTGAATTATACATTATGTTTTCACATTACTATTTATAATTCTGCAATCTAGAGACGTGTCCGAAAAATAATCAGTCAATCAAAAAACAACAAAAAAACAGAACTTTGTTTGTCCTCAGGCTTATACTAAACGTAAAACATTTCTTGTTATTAAAATAATCATTTATGCTCACCAATAATTGATCAAAATACAGTAAAACGATAATATGAAATATTATATAACTCTTTTCTATTTTAATAATTATAATGTAATGTATTATTGTGATGCAAAGCATCATTACTCCAGTCATGATCCTTCAGAAATCCTTCTAATATACTGATTTACTGCTAAAAAAAGCTTAAAAACATTTATGCTGCTTAGTATTTTTGATGAAACTTTTGATACAATTGTTTTTCAGGATTCTCAGCAATTATATGAAATAGAAAAAGTTACATAATAAATGTCTTTACTGCAGCTTTTGATGAATTTAATGTGCCCTTGCTAAATAAAAGTATTAATTATAATAATAAATAAATACATTATAAAATATATATAACTAATATATATATATATATGTATCAGTGGTGAAGAATGATAGCAAAAAACATCGACGCTACACTCAAACAATTCTATATATATATATTTAAGGTAAGTGTTGCACATTTAAATAAACAGAAACTGAATGGAAATACTTTATACTTTAAGCATTATATATAGACGTTCTACGTGAAGCAAAGGTATTTTAAAGTCAGCCGAACAACCAAATAAACAAACACAACCGACTCGCTGTGAACTGATCTCTACCTTTATTTTCTGTTGATATATACATATATAAAAAATAAGGGCATATGTACAATGGTAATAAATATCCACTTTTTGTACAAGCAAAATAAGTTACTTAACATAATTACCTAAAAAACAAAAGAAAAAAAATAACAACAGCAAGGTATCTTGAATTGCAAGAAAAGAGAATTTCGTAATACAAAAACTCACAAAGTAACAGCAGGTTTAAAGCCACGTGAGATGAAATGGACTGAGATGACCGTATTTTATTTTCTAATCAAGCAGGAAATACTGGTCAGTACAAAAAAGCCATGCATGATGCAAACAAGCATATGCAACACTTCTGGTCGCTCAGTAAAATCATGTCATTAGACAGGCTTATCAAAGCGATGGGTGAAATTAAGAACGGTAAAATTTCACAATTTCAAGAGAATCAGAAGCCCACCCTGAGAAGTCCTGGCAGAAAGGATTGGGTCCTTGTTGATCTGACATATCTCAGCGCTCTTTTTAGTACAAAGATCTTTTCTGACGAGTGTAAACGTCCCTCGTATGCTGTGAACGCTAGATCGTAGACTAGAAAAGAGCTGATGACAGAATGGAAATCCGCTTGAGAAAATCGTAAAGCTCTCATGCTGCAAAGAATAGCATTCCACCAAAACAAGAGTAGTAGTAACAAAGATTTCAGACAACACTTGAGTTCTGTGCAATGGACAAATTCCAGAACATAAAAACAGAGAATAAAACGAAACGAAAAAACAAGAAACGGAAGAAACACGTCTGCAGTCTGCTTTGGCTTCACCCGAGGTGAAGAGGCACAGGTACGAAAACTGTTCCTTTTTTTTTAGAAATACACGAGACTACTGTTTTGTTGTTGAAACTGATACGATATATTTTGCAGAACACCATGCAATGAAGTCTGGATCCGTGATGAGCGTCGTAGTGCCTCTCCACCCGCTGGGTCATGAAAAAAATCTCCTTCATTTGTCTTCACAATCAAAGTCAACAGAATGAAATGTCCTCTGTTTTCTGTTTTCAACCCTGTTTTTGTATTTAGTCTTTAAGAGATGCAAAGCCCACACTGAAAGACAAAAGAGAGGCAGGTTATAGCTTTTATATCTATATCTATACAGCTTTCATTCAGAGAAAGACAAGTGAAATTATGTCCATTAACACTGGTTTTGTTGTCATACAAATCATAAAAATGAACAATAGTGATATTAATAAACAGAATAAATGTCAATCCATCTCACATATCAGCAATTCAACCATTCAATACTTAACAAATAACTTCAGAATAAATCTCAGATAAATATTGTACCTTGATGACCCTGGAGCACAAAGCAGTCATAAGTAGCATAAGTATATTTATCCTCTGGTTTCACAGACAAGGCTTAAGTCCTAGACTAAAATGTAAATCTGAGCTGTTTTAACTGAAATAAACTTGCACTGACTGATCTTAAAACATACCAGAGCCTTTGTTTTGTCTTAAGATGCACACTAGTAATGGTTTTTTCTAAGGCATGTCTATAAAAAATGATTTAAATGTCTGTGAAACCGGGCCTGTATGTGTCAGAATGATCCATTTTTATTTTTTGACAATGGGATACTAAGTAAAGATCATGTTTCGTGAAGATATTTAGTAAATTAAACTAATTATTTAACCTTAAATTGATTAGTTACAAGTATTGCTAAGAATGTCATTTGGACAACTCTAAAGGCCATTGGCTCAATATTTAGATTTGTTTGCTCCCTCAGATTCCATATTTTCTTCTGCTAGACTGCTAGTTACAAAGTTACAAAGTTACTTATTAGAATGTCTAAAGTGGACAATTAAAATAAAGTGTTACCCATAATTTCAAAAGCCTCCATATATTTTAAATGCTCAAATATATATATGATTCTGTGGCGTCGCACCTGTGTTTGATCAGCCGCAGCCTCCGCCATTCATTCTGGACATCTTCAAAAAGTTCAGCTTTGGCTTCCTAACGTGGGCAGAGTCTTCTACACCAATCCAGAGGGAAGGTTTCATTCCATCCTGTGGCTTCATTCACCGGCTGTATCATGTAGGCAAACACTGGGGTTGTACTTCATTTGGCAGCTGGAGCCAAATATATACAGTAATGCACTTGCTGTCACATCCAACATTCTGTCGCATGCTACTAGCACTGCTAATCCTTTCACATTTCAGATGAAGCGATCGTAATTGTAATTGTAAAAAAAGAAGAAGAAATCCTTGCAATAAACAAGACATGGAAAAACCTCACAATATATTAGTGCCGCAAGTCTCAGTACACATTCTCAGAAAACGACTTTAGAAAAATCATCGAGCCGCGAAGAAAGAAAGGCAAAGCGTTTGTTCGTAATTCAAGTCCTGCTTCGGTTTTACAGCTCACTCCTCGAGCGTGATTGTCATCGAGCGATTTGAGTTTATGCATCTCAAACGTGTCGTCAAAAATAAACTCTGCATCCTCTCGCCAAACGATATCAGTCGCAGATCAGACCCACGGCTACATTTGGTTTGTTGGGTTCCTCTCCGAGATGTACCTGCTTTTAGCAGAGGCTCTGTCACTCCGGTCCTTCCAATACAGACATGTACAAAAGCTTGTCGAATATTAGTAGTGCGAGAACCAGAATAATCCAAGGGAATGTCGTGAAGCCTTACGGCACAGGAGATGGAAGTGCTGACGGAGAAGAAAGAGAGTTTGCGGATGAAGAGAGTTCCCCGAGCAGGAGGGAGGTAGCTGAGGTTTTCCCGCGTTGTTTTTTTTTTTCCGCGAGGTTTACACCGAAGACTCCTCGGGATTGGCGTCGGGAAGCACGCTCCTCTGCTGCAGAGTTTTCCGGAGCTCCTCTTTAAACGGGCTGGAGTAGTCGCTGTCTCGGCCGCCCATCCCGAGGCCCTGGATGCTGGACCTCTCCTCTCCGGCCGTGCTCAGGTTGAGCCGGATGTATCCGTTGGCGTTTGAGCTCCGGATGTTGGTGAGGCTCAGTCTGCTCGGAGAGTGAATGGGCTGACCGGGAATGGTGCTCGGGGAGGCAGAGCTTCCGGTGGAGCACAGTGCATGCCCAGGCACGATTTTGAGTGAGCCGTCCGAGTAGTAATAATTGGCCCCCGTTTCCCAAAAGCGGTCCTCGTCATTCGCCATCTTGCTCGGGACAAACGACGGGCGGCTCGGAGGCTCTTTGGGTAAAGTGATGGGGTACACCAAAGTGCTCTCCAGGGGCTTCATCTCCGCCCCTTTGCCTAGCGCCAACTTCAATCGTCGACGCAGATACAAAGATACGATGAGGAGCAGCAGACAAGCGGCTCCCAAAGTGATCACCAGGACCCAGAACAAGCCCATGCTTCCGTCTGGGGCCCGGGCCTCCATGAAGACAGGTGCGCTGGCCACCACTGCCACCTGGTACCTCTCTGTCTGGAACTTCACGCCTTGCTCCTCCGAGAAGCAGATGTAGCGGCCCGCCTGAAGGGGCCCAGCCTGGGGGATGATGAGAGCACGGAGGGCGTGGTCGAATCGGGGCCCTGGGCCCTCACCTTCCACCAGGGCCAGCTCACGTTCGTTGAGCTCCCAGAAAGGCTGGGCCAAGTTGGAAACCAGATGACAGGGCAAAACCAGATCCGACCCAACAACCACAGTCACATTTCGCAACCTAGAATGATCTGGAGGGGGAAAAAAACAACATTAATATGCAATATTATTTAATTTAATAAAAATACAAATCAATAATATTAAACAAATGTAATAATAAAGTCTTAGCATCATTTTTTTAAAACATTTTTTTACATTTACGTTTTGTTTTATTAAAAATATTTCATTTTTTTATTAAATAGTATAAATTAATAAAATGTAATAAATGCAATAATGTAGTAATATTTCTTTACATTGTGTGCTTGTTTTGCTAATAGTTTCTGCTAAAAATTATGTTATGAGGGAAAAAACACTTCAATTTGATAAATATTAATAAATCAATCAAATTTACTAAATGCAATAATATAGTATATATTATAATATATATTTCCTACATTGTTTTATTAATAGTTTCTGAACTAACTGAATGTTATAGGGGCAAAACAAATGATAAAATAATGATGATTATAAGACTCTAATTTTCATTGTTTTTAATTAATATTTAAATTTATTTACATGAAAGGCAGAACAAATAATAAAAAAAAAACTTTATTTATTTATTTTTTACAAAAACGCAAAATTAATTAAAATTAAATTTGCATTCAATATATCACAAAAACACATCTCAAAATATTTTTTTTTGCCATAATATAAATTCCTATTAGATTTTTGTGTGTTACACAGAGAACTGTGTTGTGTTTTGCAAAAACTGTTTTATCAAACTTAAAGGTGGAGAATTAGCGAAAGGTTTAGCAGATTTAGTGTGTGCTTCTGCTGTTTGAGAGTCAGCTTTTCAGAAACGATCTGACAAGTGAAGATTTAGTGTGTAAGCAGTTGAAAAAAACTGTTAAAAAATAAGATTTAATTGTAGAATGATCCGCTTGATTAATGTCTGACTCTGACTGATGCTGACTCTGCCAGCACAAATTTGTGAATTCATAAAGTGTTGTTTCCACTTGTTATCTACCTAATAAATCACAATATTCCTAAAACGTTAGTGTTTTCTCTTAGGACAGGTGGTCTAATAAATGTGTTGAGCACTGTATATATATGCTTTTGTGTCAGTAATCTGCTTGACTCCTGGAGCTCTAATGGAAAAGCGCTCTATTCAGGGGCACAGGCCTGCGGGGCGGCATAAGTCTGACGTACCTGGACTGGGGATGGAGAAAGGCTTATCAAACTTGGCTTTTCCTCGGCTGAACCTCTCCAGCATGAGGTCCTGTGAGAGCGTGGATGTGGAGCTGTGGGGGGGAGCACAAATATTGATGATGTGTCAGAAGGCTGTTAGACACACTGGTATAGGGATGCAGCTTAAGAGTACAAAGAGGGTCCTGTGGAGGAGAACAGAGGAGTGGAAAGGGAAAGCCTTTGCAAAACGATGAGGAGTAAGCAGCAGAGAAACGTATGAAAATATAAAAATAAAGAGGAGAGCACAAGAGGCATGGATGATTGTGAAAGGATAAAGTGTTGAGAAGGTTACTTTGGTAATGTAATAGGTTACAGACTACAAGTTACCCTATTTAAAATATAGTAAGTTACTAGATGAATGTAACGGATTACATTTGATTACTGTTCTGAATGTTTTATAACTTTTTAATTATTTTAATTCATTATGAGTGAATGCAATTTAAAAGATAAATCAATTAAATCAATATGTGTGTGTGGGAAAACAACCCCCTTTGTAATTGTTAACTTTTAGTAACTGTCATTTAATTTCATATTTTTTATCCAGAACTTTAAACGATTACAGTCACATTTGTTTCGGGTAACAATTTTTTTAAGGTGTCCTTGATGCACATATTACATGCACTTACTACAATAATAACAATTTATTTTATATAATTACATGCCAGTAACCCTAATCCAAACCCTAGCCCTAACCCTAAACATATAGTAAGTGCATGTAGTTAATAAATATGACTTAAAGTGATAATTAAATTATAATAATTAAAGTGTAACCAAAAGTGTTACCTTATTTTGTAATTAACTTATGTAACGCTGTTACGTACATGTAACTAGTTCCCTTTCAGTCGGTCACTTGCAAACTCAATTCGTCGGTCATATCCGACGTGACGTCTCTGTTCCCTTTTTAGGGAACGAAGGGTTACATATGTAACCGAGACGTTACTCCACAACACCAGTTCTTATAATAGTTAACACATGTAACGTGTAACAAATAACCTTAAGATAAAGTGTAACCATGTTTTGTAATTAAATTATGTAACAATGTTACATGTAACTAGTTTCTCCACAACACCAGTTCTTATAATAGTAATTACATGTAACATATAACAAGTAAAACTTTACAAAAATTGTTACCTTATTTTGTAATTAACTTATGTAACGCCGTCACATGTAACTAGTTACGCCACAACCCCAGATCGTATAATAGTGTAAAATTTAAACCTTAAGATAAAGTGTTACTTTACTTTGTAAACTATGTAACTAGCTCCTCTCCAACACAGACAGATGAACGTACCCGCGGTGGAGGTCGATGCGGACACAAGCGCGTCCCTCGCTGTCCCAGGCGCAGTATGGATCTCGGGACAGAAGGCAGTCTGGCTGTGAATGGTAGCGGCTGCAGTTTGCCAAGGGCAGCTGAAGAACCTCCGAGCGCGAGCCAATGTACAAATACTTCTACAGAGAACCAATAGAAAGATTTGGGAATGAATCTTGTTGGGAAAGTTACTTTCGAAAAGGTAATAGGTTACACGATTTAAAATGTAAACAGTGGTGTAACTATTTCAATGACTTTATTAAAGTAATGTTACTGATTATTTTTTCAAAATTTCTAATGAATGTTTTCAACTATTATTCATTTTATAACATATAATCCAAGCAGGGTTAACCTTAACCATTACTGTCAGACTTGAATTAAGATTATAATATTCAATTTAAATCACACAGACTGCAGCTCCCTTCACTTTGGGGTCATTCTGAGATTTAATAATGATTTAAAATGATAAAAAAAATTTTTTATTGAAAATCTTTGCATAGGTAATAAAAACAATCCTAAAAAATAAAGCATATGCATAAACCAAAATGAAAAATAAAGTAGTTATCAAATAGATGTGTCTTAACTCCTGAAACTATGGTGTCTCATATTTTAGAGCAGTCAATGCAATGTGTATGTGTAGAAAATATTCAGATGTAATGCCCCATGCACTCATTAATATTTTGTGTTTGTTACATATACTTACTGTACAAGAAACCCTAACCCAAACCTGACCATAGTAAGTGAAGAGCATGTATTGCTCAGCACTTAAATGCATAATTACACAGTAACACGGACACCGTAAAATAAAGTGTAATTTTTTTTGGGATCAGATTACATTATTCTGTAACACTTAACTACTTACTCCCTAGCACCGGGAATGAATAAGTAAAACAATTCAAGCAAGTCAATTATTTTTGGCTATCAGGGCATTTTCTGTTTTTCGATTTGAACAAAAGCAGTTAATGCAAGTCAGGCGGGAGAGCAGCGTTCAAAGAGATAAGAAATTACTTTGCTGTGTGAGATGGTGAGGCTGTCCACCGGCTGCTGCCGATCAAACAGCTGGATCTCTTCTATCACATGAGCTTCTGAACCCAGAATCACCACACGCTGGAGCCATCCATCCGCTGAGCCACAAACAGTGAGGAAAAATTATATTCATAGAGGGAGAAATAATAGAATAGGGAAGGAGAGGGGAAAAGGAGAGAGAGGAGAGACAAATAGTCCATTAATGCATCATCAACACACGACATATTTCTCCGTCATTGGATTTTAGGAACAAGGGTACGCCGATTAGGGCAGGAAAATTGAATACACCCCAGCTGGTGCTGTGACCTATCATAACTCGGTATGTGTGTGTACTCTATCCCGTCCTCTCACACAGTGCTTGTCACAGATAATGTGCCACTGACCCTTCTCTCTGTCAGGAGAAAAAAGAGAGTGAGGAAAAGGGATAACAGAGGAGAGCGGAAGAGCTACAGGGTGTGCTTTACAAAATCCACCCTGACACTTTTGCTCATGTCAGACTATCTATGTTCACTCCTAATCCTCAGTCCAAGACTCTGATTCTCTCTGCCACACACACACACACACACACACACACAAGCCTGCTGCCTGCACTCAAAACAGCTAATAGTGGCTGATGTGAGGTTTAACTATCCTTTACTTGACGTAGAAATGCATGTGGCTATTTGCAAATTCACACATTGCACATTGTTATTCTTGCATTATTTACTTATAGCCTCAACCATAAACTTACTTCTGCGTATATGTATCTTCTGTATACTTCAGGAGTTTTGTTTTTCCATTTTACTTGAATTATTAATCTTTTGAATTATTAAAGATAAATTAATATGTAAAAGTAAAAAAGGCAAATAAATCATCACTAGTCATTTTAAATTTTTAAATAGTCTTAAGACATTAAAAAAATATATATTTTTAAGAATAAAATATTTTTAAAGCATACATATATATATATATATATATATATATATATAATATTAAACACTTATGTAGTCTCTTAAGTAATATGATGTTTAATGTTATGTTTAATTTCAACTAAGTAATAATTATAAAATGGCAAAATTGTTCAAAATGTTATGCTGCTTACTTTTCTGAAAACTGGCAAGGTTAAGGCTAGTTGTACTGCATCTCTTTTGTGTGCACTTGTTGCAATACTGGACTCATCGGATGCTTTAAAGAGACGCACGGACATGATTAAGCCTTGAGTGTGAGAGTGTTTACAGGAGATTGCCAAGGCCAAATACATCTTTTCAGTTTTTATTTGAAGGTCTGACCTTCCTGCATGACAGGAATCAACTGGCGGAGGTGACTTTTTCCACTTAGATACAACATTATGGCTAATAAAATGCTTTCTTTGGCTGCTCTATTCACAACAGTGCACAAAAGGACAAAGGAACAATGAAGACGATGCAGAAAACTGTCCAATAAACCCTTCACAACGAAATACCGCATTCTTCACACATTTAACTTTCAGTAACATACCTGTGCCGATGAAGAGCATGTTGTAGGGTCTCTGGTCCAGCGAGCTCACTCTGTCCACTGCTAGTCGGGTGAAGTTGATGCCTTTAGTGAGCAGCAGGGGGCGCGCTTCTGCCCGGTCCTCCATCAGCGGATGCTTCTTGGCAAAGTTTAGCGTAGCGTCGGGCAGTTGCAGAGAACTGTTGTAGCCGTTCTCTCTGTCAAAGTTTGTGATGCACTGTGGAAAGAACAAGAAAGGAAGCTTGATGAGGGATTTTTATACATTTTTATACAGCATGCCGTTCTGTATCCGATAAGCATTTTTGCAATATAAATATAGATCTAGAATAGAGAGTGCTAGGCGTTGTTTTCTATTTTTAATTTATCAAATCAATCATAAGAGAAAGTAAAGGTTTGAACAGACTTCACCTGCATATATACAGTATATATAGCACATTTCCATTCAACTCTATTTGACCTGTTTATTTTGACCCTCTAGCACTCTCTATTCTATATATCTCTACTTGTTTTCTTTTCAATTGTTAAAAAAAAGATCCCTGTGACAGTAGCATTCTCTATTCTTTTAACTTGTTTTATTTTATTTGAAAAAATGCCTTTTAACACTAGCATTCCTTGTTCTTTTTTTCATGCTTGTTTTCTTTTATCTATTAAAAACAAATCCTTTCGCAGTGTGCTCTCTGAGACTGGTCACATAGCACTTGCCTATCACTGCTCTTTTGTTGGTTCTGATTGCTTCTGTTGTCCTCGTTTGTTAAGTCTCTTTGGATAAAAGCGTCTGCTAAATGACTACAAATTTTTTAGTTCAGTTCTGATAAACGTAACCACAATCCTCTGCTTCATCTCACAATATCTCACAAACAAGTTAAAAAATCACCTTTTCTAAACCTTTTCGACATACACTTTAAAAATACGGTGCTAAGAAGAACTTTTCAGACCATTTAACATCTGAAGAACCTTTATGTTTCACAAATAAGGTTCTTCAGATTATAAAAAGATAAAAAAGAGATGTTTCTTTATCTGAATGTTGAAGCTCCCTTGTTTTTAAGAGTGTACTCTCACTCAAACTCTTTTTCCACTCTTAATCCAACAGGACACTTATTAAGTTGTGATTTACGGGCTGAGAAATAACTGTATGCACAAAAGACTATTTTTAGAAGACTGCTTAGTCACGGCCAGCGTCTGCTGAGCTCACCGCTCCGGGTCGAGGGCTGGGAACAGTGCCAGTGAATCGGCCCCAGCGCTGAGACGACTCCCTGTACTCCTTATACGGCCCGTCGAACACGTTTTTCACCTCTCCGATCTGGTACTGACACACAGCAGACACGTCCACGTCCCCCCTGAGAGAGAGAGAGAGCGCAAACATGAAGAGAAAGAGTCCGTCTAAACTACATCGGCTGTTTTATTACTGTAATAGCCTTACTGTCAACATAATTACAGTGCAGCATTTTCTACTCTTGAGGAACGCGGCTGGATGTTTGGCACAGGGACGCTTTTACATGCGCAGAGGACAGAGCGACTTTCACAACTACTGATAAATACACTGTTTTTGCCAAAGCATTTGGACTCTCTCTTCTAATGAGCAGGTTTGGCTGCTTTAGTAGAAATCTTAATGCTTAAGCATGTAATGTATACATAATGTGCATCTCATGTTATATAACTGTTTGCACAGGAGCCTTCTCTAATCTCTGACGTGACAGTGCCAGTTCAAAAAGAAATGACTGAAGAACGTGACTGGTCTGCAGAACCAGATTTTGAGCCAAAAACTCTTCACCAAACACTATTGATTGCACATATGTGACCTAAACCACAAAACCAGCCATTTGTTACATTTAGATATTTTTTAGATTGTAGATATTTGGCTGAGATACAACTGTTTGAAAATCTGGAATCTGAGGGTGCAAAAAAATTATAATATTGAGAAATTCACCTTTAAAGTTCAGTTTTTAAATGCTGTATATGAATTATGTTTTCATGTTTTGTTGCCATAGTTTTGGAAGTAGCTTTTTCTGTTTTAAAGAAGGGGTGCCAATACTTTTGTCCATATAGGATATGTACAGATCACTTGTGTTTGGTGATGAGTTTTTGGCTCAAGGTCTGCATTCTAGTGTTCTGCTGGGATTAGGACATTTCTTTTGAACGCTGCCTTAATTAATAAGGTTTTTTTTCTCAATATCATGCAATTTATGATAAACCCTGCTTGAACTGGAACAATACGAAGAAAGAATTATGGGAAAAAGAGGCTTCTGCCTTGTTCCATAATGTATGTGTAACATTATATGTTAAAACATTAAGATTAGTACTCATGGAAATGACTGAAGCACTTGTTCATTTAAAGGGGGTGCCAATACTTTTGTCAGTATGGCGTATGTTTGACAGAGTTGACTCACCACTGCGCGTGGAAGATGCCATAGAAGCTGGTGCTCCTCCAGTCCGTCCCGGGCAAGGTGAAGATGGCTCGCAGGTTATTGAAGGTGATGTGGCGCTCGGGAAAAGAACACATCAACCGAGCTTTCTGGAAGGTGGTCCACTTCTTCTGCAGGGTCCGTGTGCCGCCCAGGTCTCCCTGAAACGTCAAGCAAAAACCATTTAACATACATTTCATACAACTCGTTTACAAATTTGAAGTAGTCCTGTGATAGCAAATACATTTTAAAAGTATAAAAAAATATATATTTTTAAACAGTATATATTTAGTATATTACTCTCACCTTACACACACGTGCCACCCTCGCCACGGTCAGATCACTGTCACAGTCCAGCTCCACTGCCCTCTCACTGAAGAAGAAGTAGATCTTATCGTCGTCTCCATCTTTACTGTTGCGGCTCTCCCGGACCAGCGCCGAACCCACAAAGTTTGGCTCTGCACCAGACAGCAGGACAGAGTTAGAATCACTGATAAGAGGCTGCTGGTCCATGAGCAGATAAAAGATCTGAAGTTTCCACCTCGGGACATTGTTTATTGAGCTGATTTTGGATTAACCCTGTACATTGCTTAATACCACACATCTGAGATAATACGCTGAAGACCAGATCTTTTAATTGAGCTCTTTACTCTCTGGCTGATTCAGTTCTTGCAGCTAGAAAGCTGATCAGCATCATTACTCCAGTTAAATGCCAGTTTAATTGTTTATTATCATGTTGAAAACAGCTGTGCTGCGTAACGTTATTGTGTAAAACATGATACTTTACATTTAAAAATAAACATACATATAAGTATAAAGACATTTTCAAAATATATACTGTATGTGTGTTACATATTTACATTTTTGTTTCCCTTGCATTTCTACAGGATTCACATGTTTTTTTCTTTGTCAGTTACTAATGCACCCAGATTCACTTAATGACATAAAAGCACCTTTTAAAAGCCGGAAATGCAGCCGGGAAAGAGCGAAAATCATAAATGGTTTCTTATTATGTATGAGCAGCAGGTACGCTTCAGTAATGGCACGACAGACAGATTCTCCTGAGCTGATGAGAACACAGAGAACCCAGGAACAACACACAACGACTGCGCTGACAGAGATCACTCCCTCACGACTGAACGAGTGCTTCACACTGAGAAAAACAGCTTTTCAACAGTATGATTATTTTATTTTAATTTAGGCTTTTATTAAAAGAATTATGATAATACTATATTATGGCATCCTCTGGTTCAGCAGGGTGCTCTCAGAGGAGTGAAGCAGAGGCTGGGACAGACTTAAAGAGACAAAATATAATCCTGTTTCCATTAAACAAACCAGGTCTGAGCTTATGGAGCTGTTGCTATGACAACAACTCAGAGATGAGTTTTGGGGAATGAAACAATACAGGATTGTCTCAATTCAAGCCAGCAACTGAATCTAAATAACTCAATTTCTGAAGCTCTATTCTCAGTTAATAAACACTGTTAATTTGTTATTGTTATATATATATATATATATATATATATATATATTTATATACACTGCTCAAAAGGGAACACTAAAACAACACAATGTAACTCCAATGATGGCACATCAATGCGAGCTGTAGCAAGATGGTTTGATGTGTCTGTCAGTGTAGTGTCAGTAATGTTGTGGGGTGGCATTTCTTTGGAGGACCGGGCACATGGGCCTCCATGTGGTCGGTTGGCCTTGGGTTACTCCTAATGCAAGACATAGGCATTGATGCTATGGACTGACCGTCCGTTCCCCAGACCTGAATCCAGCTGAGCACATCTGGAACATCATGTCTCGCTCCATCCACCAACACCACGATGCTCCACAGACTGTCCAGGAGTTGGTGATGATTTAGTCCAGGTCTGGGAGAAGGTCTGTTCAGTAGTCCATCCTCCACCTCATCAGGAGCATGCCCAGGTGTTGTAGGACACACACACTACTGAGACTCATGTTGACTTGTTTTAAGGACATTACATCAAAGTTGGATCAGTCTGTAGTGTGTTTTTCCACTTCAGTTTTGAGTGTGACTCCAAATCGATGGATTGATAAACTTAATTTCATTGATAATTTTTGTGTGATTTGTTGTCAGCACATTCAACTATGTAAAGAACAAAGTATTTAATAAGAGTATTTCATTTATTCAGATCCAGGATGTGTTATTTTAGTGTTCCTTTTTTTTTTTGAGCAGTATATATATACATATATATATACATATATTTTTTGGTTAGAAATGTACAAACTATCTTAATGGAACACGATCTTTAATTAATATACTAATGATATTTGGTATTAAAGAAAAATGTATAATTTTGGCTACTGCTACAAATATACCTGTGCTGCTGATGACTGCTGCTGTGCTCCAGGGTCAGATATGTATTTTGTGTACGTGTGTGTTATGAGACATACCGTTGAGCCACGCCGGCAGGTATTCACTCTTCATGCTGTAGTGCTGCTGTCCCAGGTTCCTCAGGATTACAGGCTCAGTGCCCAGAAAGTTATTGAGGGTGGCGGAGTACAACTCTTTGTCTAGGAAAGGAGAGGAGCACTCAGAGCGGGAACAGAGACACACACACACACACACACTCCTGTCTACAGCCTCGCGGTTATGAGATATTAAAGAGGGACTCCGTTCTCTCCCGAGTGTAGGAAGAGAGGAGGCAGAAACGCATCCACGGGCTGCACTGAACACAGAAGGACACCCACACACAAGACACAAGAATCATAATAATACAGCTTCTGCATGTTTGACTCACCCACAATCAGGCCTGTGTGACCCTTGGCGGGGTCGTAAGGGCACTTTCCCTTGCCGTCCTCCAGGGCGGCGCTATCCAGAGTGAAATGATCTGCATTCTATTAAAGACAGAAATGGCCACATATGGATCGAGCGCACACACACACACACATGACCTGATGAACACACTGCGCCACCGGCCATGTTTGCCAATAGAGTTTAAGCAGCAGCTGAGCCCTCTTGTATCATCCTCCTGCCCACACACAAACAAGTACACACACAACAGCAAGTACACGTACACGACATGCATACCGTCTTATCACATCGCGATAACACAACCTCATTTACATTTGATATTTTTCACTTTGACACACTAGAAGCCACACACACACACACACACACACACACAGATAACCGGTCAAAGGATCGGAATAATGCTTTTCAAAGTCTCTTATGCTCACCCAAACTGCATTTATTATTAATAACCGTACAATTTTATTAGAATTTGTTTAAATTCAATGTTTATCTGTAATTAATGTATTCTAAAAATAAAATAAAAAAACAGATTTGCCATAATAACAATAAATGACTTTTTTTTAAGATATACTCAAATATACATTTTTTTAAATGTTTGAAGAGTTTATTAGCAAAAACAGAACATTTTTTAAAAATCTTGTTTTTTATTACATTATCATGTTTATCATGTTTTACTAGTTATCGTTTAATCTAATCAAAATAACCCAAGTGCAGTTTGATTGTGATGAATTGGAATGCATGATGAAAAAACGTTATTTTAGGACTGTTTTTCATCGTAAAAGCATGAAAGCTAATGTAGTTCCTCCATCATATTGCTGCTCGCTCACGAGGCCCAGATTGATTTCTGAGTCCAAGATAAAATCACACACTCACAATATAGGTGCATTTAGGCTGGAAGGCGTATGTGCCGCATGTGTACAGGTGTGTGTGGTTGTAGCTCTGCAGGAAGCGAATGTAGTTGAAGCACTCGGTCTGCAAAGACAGCGACGATGGAGAGAAAGACACAAAGAGAAAAGAGGTGAGAGGGAGGGAGAGTAAATGCATTTCAGACAAAGTAAAGCTGTTAAAACATAAAGGATGCAACATCAGCCGCTACCTGGTTATTCTTCCCCTTCGCTGCGCACTCTCTTTTCTTTTCCACCGGAGCAGACCACTCAATCTGAGAGAGAAAGAGACGTGACTTTTACGAGCAAATGGCACTCCACATGTAAAACCTGACTGCAGCAACTGGCAATTTACTACAAATGGCTGTGGCATTGAAAGAGTGAGTCATTTTTAAATGCAGATACATTTGAATGATAAAATGCTAATGCCCTTTTTGCCGGAGGTCTCGTGGATTAGTATTTATTGGTGCATCAGGGGTTTTCTGAATGAACTAGAATGCATACCTGTGGTCGGAGCTGTCTGCTGATGTCATTGGGATCCAGGGCAAAGATGTGCTCTCTGGCTCCAACGTACAAAACCCTCTCGTGCTCGGCCAGGGTCAACATGGTGTAGTTCCACACCCCGACGGCGCGAAACCGTGCCATGCTGTCGTGCACGTCTGAAAAAAAAAAGAGGAAATGTGTGGGTTTTGTTGCCGGTATTAAATGTGATTCAAATGTCACTGATCCAATATGACTCTTGGGCTTTAAAAAAATATCTCACATTTATCATGTTCTCTTCGACGCTCTTTCTGAAAATGCCAACAATTTCCATGGATACTCATAACCTTTGCTTAAACCGTTTGGCAATGTCTTAAAAAGATTCATTTGGGCCAATATGAATTGAAGTGATCCATTATGCTGCTTAGTGCAATCTTTTAGTAAGTCTTGACATTTCAAGTTGACTGAATTTGCATCGGATAATGTATTACGAACTGATATGAATTAACAGTCAACGATGTATATGAAATCATTATATCATTCACGATTGAACACTAAAAAAAATGAATTATATTTATATAAATTATAAACATTTTAATATTGTTATGTTGAACCACAAAACTCTTAAGTGTCAGTTTTTGAGATACATTTATTATACATCAGCTAAATAAATAAGCTTTCCATTGATGTATGATAGGACAATATTTGAGGGTGCAAAAAAATTGAAATATTGATTGATATATATATATATATTAATATATATCTATTAATTATTATATTAAAATTATTTCTACATATATTAGCATCTCACACACACACACACACACACACACACACACACACACACGCACACACAGAGATCTACATTGTAAAGTTTGTAAGTGGTTGATGCCTC
>JAUCMT010011063.1:0-22372 GCA_032357475.1 Enteromius thamalakanensis | reverse complement strand
ATACAAATATATTATATAAAGAAAAACTTTTATTTTGATGTGATTAATCATGATTAATCCGTTGACAGCACTAATTTTTATTTTTTATATATATATATATATATATATACACACACACACACAGTATACTGTATATACACAAATTACACAAATTTTAACAGTATTAGTATTTATTGTATTGCTTTATTTACATTATTTTTTGGGGGGGATACAAAAACAAGATACTGAAAAAATATGCTTTTCAAAACATTTTTCAATCTTTTATCTTTTCAGATTTGTTTCGTTTTTTCTTTCCTTGTATTTGTATTGTAGTGTTTTTTTATTTGTAGAACACATTTCAGCAATTGTATCCTTTCAGAAACCCTACATACCTTAGTGCGGACGATCTCCTGTGGGTAGTCACTCATGGCTGAGGTCAGCCACCCCTCCAGACTCTTGGCGAAGTTTCTGATAGCTTGAGTGAGGGTGCCTGCAGGATCATATTTCCCATCAGTCATGCAATCAAACATTCAGCTTACAGCACAAGCAGCAACACTGACCCTGGAACAGGTCACAGTAAGTGTGTGTGTGTGTAAGTAGAAATACTAACTGGGCACAGGCCGCAGTACATCAGGGATGAGGATCTCCACCAGTGCCTGATACAGGATGTGATCACAGCTCCTCATCCACTGTTTGATTGGTTCATATTTACACAGAGCGATCAGCTTCTCTCTGGGGAATCCTCTGATGTCCTCCACATCCTCTTCACTGCACAAAACACAATGCACATCTTTTTTAAACAGTTTCCTTTTTTTCTAAACACGTATTTTGCTTTACTGTTTACATCAATGAATGTATAAATATTTCCAAACAAGCCCATGCTTTTATTCTTATTTTCTGTTTATCGTTTCATTTTTAAAAGATATAATTTTATTCAGCAAGGATGCATTTAACTGCCAGTAAAATGAAGCTACTAAATATCTCAATTGCTGCTAGTCTGAAATCCTGAATTATGATTCCAGAAAGATTGTGACAATGAAGACTGGTTTCCCCATCACAAAGGACATTTTAAATTCTTAAAATAGAAAGTTATTTTCCATTTATATCTAAGAAAGGCAGGATTGGTGAGCATAAGTTCAAAAAACCTTTGAATGGTGTTGTGGCTTATACTTCAGAGCAGATCAAAACTAGGGGGAAAAATTATATATTTAACTACAGGGATCTCAATGATATTCTAAGATTGACGTTTCTAGATATTTTCAGGTTTTCCATGACTGGGAACCTGTGAAGGTTTGCATGATGATTGTGGTACCTGTTAGGAATGGTAGTGGATCCGTCACTAGATGGCGCTGTTGAATACCAAAAGGTCTGCCATAGCTTCTCTATAAGATGAAACTGCAAGTTCATCACTACGTCCAGAGTAGCCTGACAGAGAGAAAGCAGTTTTAAAATGCAAAGTTTGAACATGCTTCCATAAAAAAAATCATTCAAACAGAAAAACATTTCCTCCAGACACTTTAAATGCACATGAAACCCTTGCAAAACAAATAATGTCAAACCAAAAACACTGATACAGTTACTTTTTATAGCTTCAATAATATCTTGACAAGCTTCAACATAAGTTATGATAGCATCAGTGTGCTCCTTCATTCAGAGGTTCTTTTGTCTTTCCTATTGGCATAGACACCTAGATCATCTCAAGTACGGCCCACTCACGACATCACTGTGCACCTCTCAGTTTAAATGATGAAAACAGCAAGCGCTCCATCAGAAGCACGCATCTCGAAGGCAATCCACCTTCTTACTGTATATAAACAGTTTAATTGTTATACAACACAAACCACATCCAAAAACTCATCTTATATTGAGTTTCATGTCTATATAAGGAATTTTAGTCTGTGCGGAGAGGATTGTATTCTAGCAGACCGTGACACGTGGAAACAAATGTAGGTGTTGGTGCTTTATTGGAGAGCAGAAGTGAGAGTGTGGTGAGTTCAGAGTGTGTTTGTCTCAGTGATTCACACTCAGCTCTCAGATTCTCCTCGATGAGGACACACACTCTTGTATCCAGTTACAAAGCCCCCCTCCTCCTCCTCTCCCCGGTCACATGCTATGTTTTGGCTTCCACAGCCAGGTCACCATGGCAACCTTGTTTACCGTTGCCCCGGCAACAGTTCAAACACAGCACTCCAAAACAAAAAAAGAGAAAAATCTCTTTCCCGGACAAACAAGCTTTCTTACCTTTTTGTCGAAAGAGGGGAAAAGCATTACAAGCCCTGCTTCTAGAGTTGATTTTTTAAAAGTGTTTTGCATTTGTGAACTCTGGAAAGTCTGGTTTAGAAACTCACTGCCAATTCAGACAGCACTAAAGGCGTAGAGATGGGACTTCCTGACATGTATTGCTTTGCTTCTAAGTTTAAAGTAGAGGTGGCTGGATAATCTATCATGATACATTTTATGATATACATCAAAATATAGTTATCTTTGCTTTAAATATGGTCTTAAAGCTTGGCATCAGTCTTAATATCACCAAAAACACAACTAATAACAGACAGCAGTAATATTACACTGTGCCCCAACTACAACTGAATCAAAGCCACGTGATAAAGGGTATATTTTGCATGTTAAGCAGTTTTTGTCCCAACCTAGCCGTGACAGCGACACACCAAATTTCTAATTTAGAAGCGGTTTCTACTTCCACAACGTCCTGGCTGGAGCAATGCATTCAAACAATATAGTCTATAACCATTATGTGCTTTATTCAAAAGTTAAACACGCCTAATATGAGTTTAAATATTATTGTTGCGTGACCTTGAAAATATCGGTTGTTGCTTTTAGTTTATAAGATCGGAGGTAAACCAAATTAAAAGCTAAAACTGAGACCTCACAAGTGTTTTCCATAACAAAGATGGTTTTAGTCACTCAGTATCTACATTCAATGATATTAAAAAAGTATGAATTAAGTTATTAGTTTAGTTGTGAGTGCAGTGCGCTTCCAGAGCGAGCCCGTCGTCGGACGCTTCTGATTAGCTGATATTTGATTAATTCTGTGTGGTGTGGATACCCAAATGGCTTGTCGCAGGAATCTTGTGGAGTCATGTGTAGTTGCGGTGTTAGGCCCCGTTTACACTAATGAGCTCTGCTATGGTTACACCTATCGTTTACGCTACTTTTTAAAAATGCTGCTTAGTTTGAAAACTCTGGGGTTGTGTTTCAGACGTGGCGTGGGCTGCCCACATCCACTCTGAGTATCCTTGACAACCGTGTAAACCATAACATAAGGCTCTTGTTGTACCCATAGATATGCGTTGGTAAATTCCCTGTTTGAGCAGCCCCTAGCACGCAGACTCATCCTGCAATCGGAATAATAGGCAATCTACCTATACACATACATTTTTGTATCTGCATGAAGGGTCATGTGACGTGCATTCGTTTCTGAAACACAGCAGAACCGGCAGGGTAAACGTGGATGGTTTTCAACTTAAAACTCTATTTTAAAAGGAAAACGCACAACTGTAAACAAGGCCCACGACTGCTGTCACTTTAAGAGCCGGCCAGACACAATATCCTGTTGTGCATTTCCTTTCTCAGCTGCGTGTGTACTTAATACCTAAATTACTGTGTTTAGGATTGTGTGAGGATCCTTGCAAAGAAGGGCATTTTGACACATAAAAGTGTGCGTATATGTAACTTCTGATTTTATTTATTTTTTTAAATCAAGCCCAGGCCACTTTCATATGTGGTCCATCTGGATACATATCCAATGTTTCGCAATAGGGCTTCATGTTGCATTTCATGTGATTTTTTATGTCACTGAAATGTAACCGACGTCACAATTCTGTCCTGGAGGAGGCAGGAAGATTAAAATCACAGTTGCAGATAACGGTGATGTAGGTAGTAAGTGGAAGGATATTTAAAAATCGCTAAATGTACGCTAACACGAGCATCATTCATTTCTGCAAACACAGTGTCTCTGGTGTCACATCTTCTTCTGCGCATGCGGGTCACATCAGGGCTGTTATAGGGTTCACACATGAGACTGATGCCAGTTGCATTGCAACGACAATGTGAACAACAGAGTAACAAAAATAATAATAATAAGTATAAAAATAAATCCATTAAGACCTGCAGTGTGAACTCAGCCGAAGCTCTTGACTTGTGTGGCAGAATTAACGCTCTTTACTTTATACTTATTTATCAGGAGGGAGAAGCACACAAAAAAGCCACAGCCGGAGGGCAAGGATAAAAGGTTAATTGGGAAGACTGAAAACTCCTAGTCTGAGGGATGAAAGAAGACCAGGAACAAAAAGGTGTGCAGTGGACGGGGAGGAAGAGAGAGAGAGAGAGAGAAAAAGAAAACAAGAGCTCTAACATGGCAGAAATGACATTAAAAGTGAGAGCTATGACATGAAGATGGGATGAGTCCATCTGTCAAAATATTGAGAGCACTGCTATACTCTACTTTCAGAATGCGACTGGTCTCATTACAGTCAAAGCTCAAGAATGTCAAAACTCCGTCAGCAGAAAGTAGAGGAGGGAGGTGGAATACTAAGAAAGAGCAGAGAGAGGGTTTTTCCTTTAGCAGTTCCTCATTGCCTGCAGCTAAACTGCTGCAAACACAAACAAAGTGCCGTTTACCCTTTTATAAAAAACAGACTGAAACTGAAAGTAAAACTTAGTAGTTTAGGTTCAGGATTATTTAGACTGTCCTCAAAACAGAATTGAATGCTCATAAAATGTTAAAAATAATAAACGTTTAATTAAATATGATGCAGTAATCAAATTAACTGCAACGGAGACGACGACAAATAAAAGAAAACATTCACAGCTCATGAAAGAGCATTGTTCATACAAGGTCATTCTCTGAGAGATGTTGCAGGTGCTTTGTTTTGCTTATCCTAGCTGCCTGTAAGAACAAGGCACACATTCATGGTGGAAAACATGTGATATATTGTTGCAAGAGACTTGGCTTGGATAGATTAGTGTAACTATTTGCTGTGGTACATTTAACTCATTATTGTAATTGTTTAACAGTTTTATTAGTCAGTAATGCAGAACATTCTTGTGCACTTGAAATGATACGTACTCACATGCTGATTCATTCATATACACATTTACATGATTTATTTTATTCAAATTATTCAATGGTTTACATTAAGCGAGAATTTATTTCTGCTAGGCTTTCGGTTTTAAAAGGGTCTTCCTTTAAAACTGTGAATGGCTTCCTTCCACTGGAAGCTTTGCATCATCGCACTCTTTTTGGCTAAAAAACAAAACCCACAATAGAGTGTAGTACCTCACAGTGAATCCTGTAGTTGCTCTGTAGTTTTTTCACATCGTTTATGCTGATTGGCTCAGGAAGAGGACAGGAGCCCAGATCAGGAGACGGGAAGGGGGGCAGGACGTGAGACACATCTGCCAAAACATATACAAAACACTTTGTCGTTCAGTTGTTCTAATGATTTTGATGTGAGTGTATGTAAATTAAAACCAAGTTTATTCAATCTTATCGTGGAGGAGATTTACCAATGTACTGCTGGTGATGCTGGCTTTGTGCCGCCACGCTCTGCTCAGGAGTGCTGGACGAGAGCTGGGAGCCGCTGTTCAGACTGTCCCCCATCCCATCCATCTTGTGAAAGGGCTTAAACCTGGATATAGGAAATAGCAACAGGAAGAATAAATGTAGAGTTCACTACAGGGGATTACAGAGGATATGACTAAGAGGGAGACAGAGGCAGTTCTAATAGTTGACAACAACAACTCAATATAGGGGGAAAAAATTAAACATATAATTTTGTTTTTGATTTTAGATAAAATAATTTATGTGAGTTAATTCTTAATTTACATTTACACTTACACTTTACACTTAATTAATTCACTATAAATTTAAGATAACTATCTATGGCAGTACATTTAATCATTCAATTATTACAATTATTTCCGAACTTAAAAAAAAAAAAACCCTCTAACTAATTTATTAACTTTTATCTATTACAAAGTAAAACAGTATTATGAGATATTGCTTGTTAATTATTATTTTTATATTTTGCTGTTTTTATCATTTTTTTTACATTTTCATATATATAATATTTATTTATTTACAGCTTTGATTATTTTACCACATGAAATTTAAATGAAAATGAGAAATGCTGATTTGGCAACTTACTGAAATAAAATTTGTCTGAATTTAATTTTTATTTCATTTACTTTTATTCTAAATGTTTTTTATGTCAAGGAACAAAGGTTTTAGATTTTCATTTTAAATGAAATAATTAATTATTTAAGTTTTTATGAACTATATCTCCCCTGGTCTGAATGGAGAGAAAACAGCGCAAGTGTTTAGCCATCTATTTAGCCAGGGTGTGAATCAATGTCAAACTGACTCAACTAAAAAAAAAAGCTCTAGCAGGATCTGAACGATTCAGTGAGACATGCACACAAACGCACAGATCCTGATGGCAAACAAATGACTGGGACATGAGATAAAGATTACATGCAAGCAAGAAGGACAGAAAGGGCACGCTTATTTCACCTCTGTTTCTGATGGACAGGTTGTTGTCTCATTGCCATGTACTGCGTGTCCTCCTGCAAGCGGTTGAGAGGCGAGTCAGGCTTCAGACGAATACCGTAATAATGGTATTTTGAGTTCCCCCTGAGACACACACACACACAGACAAAATGAGCCATCACATTTTTTTGTTCCAGTAAGAACACATCACAACTTGAGACTGAACGTCATTTATTTCAGTCTATCATCTCATGATCATTCTTTAAGCATTAGACGAGTGTCTGCAGTAAATCCACTCCGTGTACTTCTCTGTGCTGCTGTGGGTTTGAGAGTGGATCCTGCTTTTCTTTAGAGAGTGGATGCGCTGTTAATGTGCTTTATAGATTAGCTATATTTTGGGGGTGTAGACTGACCTGGTGCCAAGTCGGCGTGTGCGAAGGCCCATGAAGACAGATCGGATGAGTTTGCCAAAAGAGGCAGCATTAACCGGATCCAGTTTTTGCTCCTGACAGTGTCTCAGATAGTGGTTATACAGAGAGCTCCGTGGCAGACTCACACCCTCAGCCGTCTCGTAATTGTCCAACAGCCACTGCAACTGTACACACACACACACACAGAGTCAATGTATAAAACAAAATCACACATAACACTTCTTCATACATACTGCCTATTCTTATTAATTACCATATTCATTTGACAACACCACCCTAAAGTGATCAACATTTCATGTGTTTTTAGTGAATCAATAAATACATTTTCATGTTTTTTATTTATTTTTTTTTTTTCACAAAGCTTGTATTGTAGACGATTCAAAATTTCTCATTTTCTTTTCTATAGAGGAAAATATGTGACAAAAGTGTTATTTTATTATTACTTCAGTATTGTTTATATTTAGGTTCAGTTTATTTATATTTTGAGTTTTTTAGTCAAGTTTAAGTGAAATTGTGCTTTATTTCTTTTTCTTTTGTTTTGATTAGTTTTTTTTAATAGTTCTATTTAGCCAAATTTTTTTGAATAACAGTACTAGCAATTAGTTGCTGTAGTTAGCAACATTTATGTTCATTTAATATTTATATTTTATTTTATAAACAGCATTTTTAACAGCTTTAGCTAACAATAACAACACCGTACCAACATAAGACTGGGTAAACAACAAAAATGTTCCATCTCTTTAAAAAAAGTTAGACGAATGGATTATAAAATTTAGTCAAATGTTTTATAAAAACATACAAGGGATGGGGTGTGTGTAGAACTTTTTCTGTGTAGGCTTTTGTGGGGCAATTTTGTGAAGGCATATTCCATGCAAGCCTCCCGATAATTGAAAAACAACATGGAAGAGGGAGTTTTAAATGCCTCTGTTTGAAATGAGCGAGAAGGACCAATAATTGCCAATCTGCAAGGATCAAATAAGGCCCTCCATTGACTCACTGATACCAGCATCGCATCAGTCTCATCCCAGGCCCGATGGAAGGAAAGGATATTTGTAAAAGTATTAATACTCATAGCCTTAAATTGAGGTGTCTGTCTACAGTTAAAAGTGAACGTTCTGGACTCAACCATTTTAGACTCCACTATTTGAACTATTTCTACTTAGATATGACTCCCTAGAATTTTAAGATTAAGTATAAATCCTTAAATACAAGTTTAAGTGTTTGATATTAAGGTGGTACATCTCACATATAAACATGGTGGTCCCTAAGATGTTAACTGAATCAGTGGTGTCATGTAAATGCAGGGGGTCTGAGGAACCTAAAACACACAGAGCGAGGGGCCGTTCTGGAAAAAGCATGCTCACAGCAGCAGTGAAAAGCAAAGCGAAGAGGCAGGCAGGATGAACTAAGCCTTTTTTCAGGATTTGTTCCAGTTTCAATAAAGTTTTTTTTCCCAGTTTGACTTACATGGCTGTTGAGCAGGCTGCTTTTGTGAGTGGCAATCCCTTCTGACTTTTGGAGGTTTTCAATCGCCACTTCAAGCTGAGGAAAAGTAGGAGCATGCAATACATGAAACGGGGGAAGAGAAGAAAAAAAACAGAGGGGGTGGAATGTTGGGGAAGACAACAGGGAGGGAGAAAAGACACACACAAAAAAAAAACAGAAAAGGAAATCAGTCTGTTAGCTGCAGCCGGACTTTGAGCATTTCCATTACAGTCTGTCAGTGTTTGCAGCCACATTCATTATGGGTGGACAAAAAGCATGCAAATGTGAGGAACTCGGAGGGTTACACCACTCTTCCTGTCTCGGCCTCATATATGCTAATGAGCCGCGCACACAGGGCATGAGGTCAGGCTACTCTCAAACACATGAGACAAACTCTCTAGCCACTTCTGAAATCACACAGTTAGCGGGGTTGCGCCCTTTGCATAGACACTGTCCCTTTCAAAGCGTGATGCTGAAAAAACTGATTTAATTTGACTCTAATAAACATGTTTTTTCTGGAGGTATTAGCTGGGGAGAAGGATAAAAGTTTCTCCTATTGCATTAACCAACCGGACTGGTTTTTTCCATAGTGGATATGAAAAAAAGTACCATTTTAAAAGTTAGAATAAAGAGATTGAGAAGTAAAGATTGGAGGGAGAGAAAGATATAAAGAGGCCGTGAAAGAAAAAAAAAACGTTTTGGCAGAGTGGCAAAACTTATAAAGAGAAAGAGGGAGACAGGGAGAAAGAAAGGAGGAAAAAAAAAAAAAACAGGCATCCTTCCAAGTCTTTAAAAGGCTCCCGAGGGCCCTTGGCCAAATGGTAATGAGCCCCAGGGGTTGCTTTGTTTCGGAGGCCACTCAAGTGGCTGTGAAAACTGCTAAAACAAGGCAGAGCTGGATTATTTAGAGGCAGTCGCCTCCTTAAGCCCTGTCCCTGCTTCCAGCCCACCTCATAAACTAGCACGCTTTGGATAAAAAAAGCTGCACCCCAGTGTATGACAGTGTATGTCATCTCTTCTCTATCGAGTATTGGTAAGGGAAAGAATGTGTTTGCGTGATTAATCTGTGACATTAATGTTTCAAAAGTGCACATAATTGCAAAACACTTTTGTCTTAGGAAATGTAAGTTGAGCTCCGTCAACATCGGCCGAGACTTATTGTGGATTCCCAAAGAAAGTCATTTTGACTCATCCTTCAGTTTGAAAAAAAGCAGCAGCAATTCTAGAGGATATGTGTGCCTGTATATTTATGTTACAGAGGTATTCCTTTGCACTAAATTGCCCATTTTGGTACTTTTCAAGACTGGTAAACCAAATTAGGCTTTACTGACTCAGGCAGGATTTAAAATACTGGAAACAATTTTGCAAAGACAATGTTAGTAGGTTTGTGTTAGCTTGACATTTTTTTCTGTGTTAAAAGACATTGAAAGCACATTCCTGTCACACATCATCTAAATAATAAAACAGCATTATAAGACTGTGCTCACATTTCCAAAACCACAGCTTTCTAGGAGCTCAAAGTAACTGAGACTGAAAACTCCCCTCCCATGTCACTAGTGGACCAGTCTTGAAAGATTTCAGCACAGGGAAGCATACCATTGCGGATGAGGAGCGCGAGGAGTGAGAGGTGTGGTGGCGGCCGCTATCCATCCCGCCGTGGATCAAGTAGGCACTGCCGCTGGAAATGATCTGACTGCCGCCCACGTCCATGGCAATTCCCACCATGCTGTGGGCGGGCACTCCGCCAGCAGAGGAGACCACGGTGGTAACCTGAGTTCCACCTGCTTGAGTATCAAAATAGGTGCTTCCGCTGCCCTGTCCATACAGCTGGGAGTCTGGGTTGTACGAATATGCAGTACGACTAAAGAAAAAGAAAAAGACAGTAATAGTCAGTGTAACGCAATCTACTAAATATTAAAAAACACAGACAGTCATTATTAAACTCCATAATACACACATAAAAAAAGCACTTTCCACAAAAAGAAAACTAATTTCCTTTTTATTAAGCTCAAGTGGTTAAAGAAAAGTAGGTAACCTTGGGGGGAAAAAAATTGTTAAAGTAAATATTACATATTCTTTTTTTCACCCTTTTCCCTGAATCTTTTGTGAATAAAGGCCATTGCGCAATGAGTCTGAAATTGTATGGTTTTTTTGGGGGTAGTTGTCATTCTTCCCTATCAAAATGTCCAATATTTTTCATTACTTAAGTGTATATTACACTAATTCTGTAGTATAATGATTTCAATCAATGTTACAATTTTTGTTTAAAATCCTTGGAAAGTACCGCAGAGCCTGATTTTGCTCATCTTTGTTGACCCTGGAACAACAATGTGATTTACCAATCAGATTTAAAGAATCTGTTTCTAGTTTTTGAGAAATTTAGGCTTACAATGCGTGTTGGTGCTTGTACATCAGTGTCAGTTATCTATCAATCTATCAGTGTTAAATATGATGTTAGGTGTAGAGATATGGTCAAAATCAGGATGTACGGAAAAGCACCAGTATAATACTCATAACATTATGCTTCAGCATCAATGAGATGTCTTCAATAATAAGCTGTCTGCATAAAGTGAGCAGCTGAAAAAAGGTTTGAGAGACTGGTTTGACATTTTGATATGGGCTTACATTGTGCCATTGGGGTAGACGGCCTCTGCCCCCTCCACGTACTGCACCTGGGACTGGTACACATGCTGAACCTGTTGAACCTTAAAACACACACAAACATACAGATCAGACCGGTACTAAATAACCACCGCATAAGTTCTGAGAAGCGATAATACAGATTCTGTAGGGGAAATGAGATGAACAGCTGTATGCAGGCTGCAGGCAGTAGGGGGCAGTGAGTACATAGCTTCACCTCAACAATCAGAGACGCCCTGTCAAGCCGGGAAACTACTTATTAACATATTAGTTGCAACAGCCCAAGCGTGGCGTGCATGAAAGTACAGCATGTCTGCGTTTCAGGGTTCTGACAGTATGCTGGAAGAGAAAGAGTGTGATGGAAAGACAAAGACAGTCTCTCGAGAGAGCGAAAGAGATATGTAGAGAGGCAAAAGATAAGCCAAAGGTGTTGTGCGTCCTCAGGATGTGCAGTGAGCGTGCAAGGCTTGATTGACTGTCCTGTGTGTCTGTGTGTGTGTGTGTACCTGCTGAGGGACCTGTTGCACTCTAGGCACTGTCAACTGCTGCACCTGAGCTCCCTTCTGGGAAGAGCCGGTGGCCTGAACTAACACACGCTGCAGGTGAGGGACACACACACACACAAATGTAAAAAATTAGACCCTTTTCTCTTTAAAAGGTCAGGTGCGTAATTGTTCCGATGTCACATCGAATGCCATTATACCAGTTAAATATGGAGATAGAATGCCAAATAAGCCATTTTGGCGATTTCCAAAAAATTTGTTTCAGCCAATTGGTGTGAGCTTTGGGTGGGATTACTTGTCTGTCCAGATAATGGTATATGGGTGGCAGGGCGTTTCTTTGTTGTGTCAAATTTCACACTTTTCACACAGAAAAAAAAGAGCTGAAAAACCACAGTGAAAGATCACTGGAAAGTTTTGTTTATAAAATCTTTGATCCAAACTGCAAGCACCAACGAATGTTATATACTAGAAGTCTATATTTCATTCTGCGCTGGTTTTCATCAAATCTTCTCCAGCTGTCCAGGGAAATGTGATGCTCTACTCAAAATATTAACAGAAATTGCATAAAGACCAGTTTCTTTGGATGTGTGGTTGATCCAAACCCAACATCTCCCTCAGCAGCACCATGCAAAGTCTCTTGCTAATCATTTCAAGTGGCTTTGACAGATGAAGGGTGTGGGTGAGGAGAAATCTTTCATCGCTTCAGATGGATCCAGCGCATATTGAAAAGCATCTTTAAAGAGATTCAGACCGATGACAGAGGAGCTAAAGAAGCTTAGCGTTCCATATTAAACAGCTCATGTGGGAGGAGCTTTTTTTAATTTTTACTATGCTATTTTTGTGCAGCAGTGTTTTGTTAGGTCGTACTGAGCCTGCTTACCTGTTGTGAGGCGGGGACGGGCTGAACCACCGGCGCCTGGGCGGAAGTGGACGTTCTAAGCGCCACGGTGGACGCTGACTCAGAGCCGCCCTCTGACCGCTGCATGGTTTCTCCTGAGCGTGCGAGAGAGAAAGAGAGGAAGTGAAAAATATTAAAAAAAGGACAAACAGTTGTTGCTTCCCAATTTGCGTACTATTCATGTTGACTAGCTTAATGCTCTGCACGCAACATTAAAACCTGCATGTCAAAAAGTGTTTGTATGTCAAAGTGTGCATTTGTGCGTGCATTTTCATGTAATGTTGGCCATAAAACATTGCAAAGCATAAGACACAATAATTGTGTGAAGCATCAAAAAACAATGCAGTAAAAGTAAAAATAAAGCACTGTTTTGAACTACACTTAAGAACTTTACAAGAACTACACTTTAGAACAGCAATGCGTCAACTGCCAGCTCAACATAGTATTATATCTCAAGATCCCTGCTGATTCCCACCACTACTAAAGATACACGACACAATCAAACTGAGCGCCAACAGGTTGCTGGAGAGGATAAGAGCAGCCTACAGAAATACAACTCTGCGAATGTGCCAGAAAAAGAGGGATACAAAGCGGCTTTTCACACTGTCTTCTTCCAAAGGACCAGGAGCTCAACCTAGCCAAGTCAGGCTGAGTCACCCGCATCCCCAGCAGGCCGCTCACCTCTGAACTCTATTATGGAAAAAAGAACAAAGGAGACATTAACAATCCCATCACAACCGATGGGTCGACGGGGAATTGAGTTTAAGTCAAGATTTTGGAGTTTTCCACTATAAGTCTCCGAAATCTCACAGCCGTTGATGGCGCACAAAAATACAGGAAAGAGTATAAAAAGTGACAAATGGAGACCAAGCAGCCTCCCACAGAAAAAAAAAAAAAAAAGAATAGGAGGTGAGAGCAGGGGGACTTTGGAAAAAGTGGAAGGGTGGAAAAACAACATACCCCCCAATCATGAAAAGAAAGAGCAGGGAAAGAAGAAAAAAAATGGCAATGAGGCTGGTCCCCCCACTAGGATACTGATGATCTCCAGCGGTTGTTTGGAATGAGAGACCGTCTCTAGGGGCTCCAATAATACAGCTGATATGAGGAAATTCCTCAATGCTTTGTAAACGTTTGTCGGTTGCTATGACGAGGGATCCATGGCAACCATCCCTAACTCTACCACCCCCTTCCACTTGTGCTATTCTTTTTTAAGCTCACACACACACAGGAACTTTCAACGCGCTAGAGAGACAGACAGACTCAGAGACGGGGAACGAGAGCTACGGAGGGGAGCCGAGCGCTGTACACCTAAATAAGCTCTTTACCAGTCCGACGGTGCATTTACCGCTCAACAAGTCCCAGATCTGTGTTTACGATGTGTGCCTGCATTGATTGTGACTGACAAACAGCAGAGGAGGTTGATCTGAGAGCTCATGCGCTTCGAGAGAGAGCCCTTGACTGACAGTTTGTTGTTAAAGTTTAAAATAGAGCAAAAGAGAAGCAATACGCTTCACTCGCATGATTTCATCTGCAGGAAAAAAAATGGATGCTAATTGCAGGCACTTAAAGTTTTCCTCCGGGAATAGACGAATAAAGAATAAAAGCTAATTGTGTTTTCTGAGATCAGTAAAATAGAAATAATGAATTCTCAAGAGTGAAGCTCTATTCAAAGGTAAATTAATTGGAGAAAAATTTAACTATCCTCGTTTTCTGAAAATAAAGGGATTGTGATGAATACAAAAGATGATTCAGTTCTTTTTATTTTTTATTTTTTTTACACAGTTGACACATTTGCGGTCTTCTTTATACAAAGAGTCAACACTGAAAATCCATTAAAATCCATGATTTTAAAATACGATTTTGCAAATAAAAGGAGATTCTACAGCACTGGGTGTACCCGCACATTTTGACCAGTAGTGTATTATATTTTTTTAGTCAGCAGTGATGACTAAATGAAATTTTATAGGGAATGAAGTGTTTTAGAACACAATATTACTAAAAAAAAATAAAAGTCATTGACTATTTGATCACTACAATTAGTGATGCACTTCAGTATCTATACATATTAAAACATATTTCTGAATAAGTGACATTTAGCTAGCACTTCCCAATTGTGCCAAATAAACATTAACGTACCTACCATTTAATAATCACAATTTTGAGATTAAAAGGTTTCAGCCTTAAAATTGTAACATGCAATTCAAATGTTTTTTTTTTGTAGAAATATGTAGAAATATAAATAAAAAAACTGCCCTCAAGTAATACTGAAATTTTATACAGCTCAGTTATTATTTGACTGTTGATTATTAAATTAATTTGATTAATTCATTGATTAATTGAAATACTTTTGGTTTTTGGATAAATTAAAACTTTAAATTAAAAAAATAAAAAACATGAAAACATTTGTTACTGTAAAAAAAATTAAATAATAATTATAATTTTGGTGCATTACTAATTTGCTATAATTTTCTCTGACTGTGAAGACCTTGCATCTGATCCTGATTCAAAAATAAAAATATAAAATGAAACTATGACAACACTCAAATATTTTAGCTAATCTGGTTATGCTGTTTAATGATAAAATCAACAACAAAAATATATATATATATATCAAAGGGCGGTGGCTGGTAGAATTTTATGAATGACGAGGGTTCAAGTTCAGTGGAAATCTGCGGACTTGCGGGCACAGATTATGTGTAGGCATAATCACCCAGTCATCACCAAGGAAGTCTTCCAGTTTGTTTACACAAGTTAGACGCATGGAGATGGTCACAGTCATGCTTTCCAACTGGCCTTGTTGTATCAGTGAGCAGGAGTTATTTGGTTCAAATCCTACAGACTTTGTCTAACTCTCACCTGAACTAGACTGGCATAACGCTCATAAGCTTCATAAAAACTCTCAGAGTAAATAGTATGAGCGTGCTTAGATCTTTTAAAAGAAAGGAATTCGCTTGAGGGGTGTTGCATTGGTTATAAATACGTCCTGGGCTGGCCCGCCACAGTTATCTTTGAAGCTGATTCTGCCTACTGCTATTATTCCTAGAGAACGGGAGAGATCATTCAATGTGTGTCTTCAGGTGTTCAGAGAGAAATCTACTTCAGCCTGTCAATCTGGGTACTGAGCAGCGCTCTTCAAATAGCATTGTTCAAGACCCCAATTTTACACTGGTGGTAACCCAACAAAATACAAAACATCTCCTTAAAAGAGAAGTTCACTTCTAGAATTTAAATTTCCTGATCATTTACTCACTTTCATGTCATCCAAGATGTTCATGTTTCAGGATTTTTCTCCTTATAGTGGACTTCAATGGTGGCCAATGGGTTGAAGGTCCAAATTGCTGTTTTGCTCTACATGGTCCCAGTTATAGAATAGGAGTCTTCTCTTTCAAAACAATCTGATGCCCATGGGCTTTCCAGAGGTAGCATTTGTGGTTAAAAGTATACAGATTTCTAATTATTAAAGAAAACAGCCTATTATTTCAGTAAATAAGACCCTTATTTTTAGGCAGGAATCATTTAGAGTTCTTTGAAGCGGCATTGAAGCTGCGTTTGGACCTTCAACCCATTGGGTCCCATTGAAGTCCATTATCGAGAAAATTCCTGGCATGTTTTCCTATAAACAAAACAAAATTTCTTATCAACTAAAGAAAGATCACAACAGAGGTGAGCAAATCATCAGGAAATTTACATTCTAAAAAAAGTGAACTACTCTCAACTTTAATATATTTTAGCACACTAACTCCATAAATCATGTTTAAAATCCCCAAAGTTGAATCTAAGTGTTCTTAGAGTCAATAAACATTTCTCCTCCCTTTGAAAAAAAATCTATATTTCTTTTGCTATCTTGAAATATACACAGCTATAAGGTTAGCTGGCATTCTTCACCGTCCGTGACCCCATCAGAACCTGTAAATTATTTTTGCATCACAACCCAGAACCACTAATCTAGGAGCTTTTTTAATTATATTGAGAAAGAGGAACACGGGCTAGTTAGTCGTGCATGTCAATCTTGTCTAAGCTCCTAGAGAAGGTTAAAAGCCACACAAATTCCCCACCAGCAGCTACGGGGCCGCACAAAAGCAGAAAACAGCAGGAACACCCCGGCACTTTGGTGTAAAGAGTGAGAGAGGCCCGTCCTCAATAGGCTTCTGGTTTATTACAGTAGAGCAGAGACTCCCCGCCGCACGACACAAGCGCTCACCTCAGCCGAACACAAATGAGCTATTAAAGACCACCACAACATCGCAGCCATTTCCTTCTATTCTCATTAACCTGAGTGCGAAGAGACGGAGAGCCAAATCCTATCCTGGAAGTATTCTGGCAATAAACCAGGCCTAAATGACAAGGAAAACATAAAGTGATACCTGTGATTGAGGTGAGTGTTGAGAAGAGGGTTTAGACACATCTGTCACAGACAGATTGAACTTAAACAACACTCGATCAGGGCAAAGCACATGCAGATGTTCAATTAAAAACAGGAGCCCACAGTCTTGGCTCTTGTTTGCACTGGCCCACATTGTTTGCAGAGCAACAACGGTTGCTAGTGGCAACACCGTCCACTCCCGTTTCCAGGAGCCTGTTGCTATGCAACCAACAGAATACTTCCCAAACCAAACAATGCCATCCCCCAAGTGATCCTTCTATCTCACATTAACCAGAAACTTAGAACAATAAATACATAAGCTATTACTCTGACCCTCTGGAGCGGAGGCAGGGAGTCGAGAGGGCTAAAAAACATGTGCTGTTATAGCGAACAATCTACAGAAAGTTGTACTTCAGGACTTACACAAACTTTCTCTGGTTTGGCATGCCGACAGGGAATGTTAAAGCCATCAGAAAGACAAAAGAAAAGTCAAGGAAAGCCGCCACAAGTCATCCTTGCACTTACACGCTCCAAATACAACAATCACTTTGTAAACGAAGCCTCAAATTACTTTTCCAACTAAATAATCCAGACGTTCCTGACAGATTTGCAGTTTGGAAATACACCCTGATTGCTTTTATAACCCGCCGGAAGCTTCGAACAGCCGTGCAATAAAGCAGAGACACTTGTTGCCATTAAAGGGCCGTCTATACTGGACATCTGTGTCCAACAGGCTGGGCTGATGTTCTGCAGATACGCAGCTTTGAAAAAACACACACCAAATGCTCCTACCGTTTATGATATAGATCATCCATCCAAACCAACTGCAAACACGAAGCTTGAACCGGGGGGTTATAAAGAAAGCGTGATGTATGTGACTTATCTAGGGCCATCTGATTTTCACGATGCAGAAATGTGGACCGAATCATGGGATTAAGTCATAAAAACAGAATTTACAGTATAATGTGGAATGTCACACCATTTGCCAAATTTTGGATGGAAAAATCAAGAGTAGTTCAGAAGAGGTAAATCAAAGCATGATATATACTGAAAATATAACACACACACATACTTAAGGATGCATGATGCTATGTTTTCAGCCTTTGCTGCCTCAATATATGGGTACATGAACCTAACGTCTAGAACTGCTCGAAATCACTTCATGAGCATTTCACAGTTTCTTTCAAAAAAATTATCCTATCACATTAGGGCTGTGCAATTAATCGCAAAAATAAATAAATAAATAAATAAAAATTCCATCGCAATTTAACCACATGCAATTTCTATAATCGCATAAGGCTGCAATTTTTTATCTATTAATTTATTTATGAAGCTTGTTTGAAAAAGCAAAAAAAGTTGCCAAAATCGCAAATAAAATCGCAATCGCAATATTAGTTTAAAAAAAAAATAATAATAATTCGCAATATGATTATTTTGTCCATATTGCACAACCCTATATCACATACGATTAGAAACTGAATTTCTGAAAAGAATAATAAACATTCCAAGGGGCTTTCAAAAATGTATTTTCGTAAGAAATTGCTGTTATTTGTGTAAGATCTCTTCAGACCAATGTCAATATCTAATGACTGGTCCACTTAGATTAAGGTATGCAGATAGCAAGGTTGGGCTGAGGAAGTGGACAGTTTAAATAGTCAGCTGGGTCCCCTGAAAAACAAAACAAACAAAAAAAAAACCTGCAGCTTTTATGCTTGATTCTACACAAAACAGGCACATACGCCAACCTTCAATCTTCAACTGCCGACACAACCCTAGTCCATCCGTCGCCAGCACACCAAAAGCAAAGGGCTCTGCAGCCAGGGAGAACCGGTCGAGCGTTGCTATGGAGACCGTTTGTTCACACTTACAACTCTACAATCCCCTCCTCTCTCCTCCTCCTCCTCCTCCTCCTCCCCCCCAGTAACCCTTTCCAGATTTCCGCACCACCCCCAACCCGGAGCTGAGGATGAGTACGAAAAAAGGGGGGGGTGTAAAAGAGAAAGCTTACCTTTGAAACAAAGACTACGAGAAGGTGAAGAAGACTGTTAAACGTGTCTGGTTCCATAGTGAAAACTGCCCTTTCCATCTGTTTTTTATAACAGGAATGACAAAATGGTGGAACTCCACTCCAGTTTTTGTTGTCACACCACCTTGTTGCCCATAGCGATCCAAAAACAGAGGATCGTGCTGCGAAAATGAAATCTCTCACAGCAGGTGTCTGTTTGGGGTGCAAAAATATACATCCTGGTAACTACACCCAGTGACACATGCAGGAAAGCTGTTCGGGGGTGAGTTTTTTGGGAAATGTAAGAGATTCCAGCCAGCCGAGTTTCTGCTGCGGGCTTTCTATTGCAACAGTGCAACAAGTTCTGGCTGGCAAACAAGACGCTCAATTAAAAGAATAGCACTATTAAATGCACAAACTGCTTTAATATGCATTGCCTTTAAAAGCAGTTAACAAACAGAGCCATTTCTCACTGAAATACTCTTTGGAAGACAGTGAGGAGAAGATTACCAGACTACCAATGCTAAATGCCAAATGGCATCAGGTCAACAATAGCCAATATATTTAGGAGGGAAGGCAGACAGAAACTTCCTTAAGTGATTCGGTCACACCACATTGTCTCCGCATTACGTCTGCACCTCAACGCTCAGATTTCACAGTCACACAGACGAGGAATCAATCTTTTGATAATCTAAAACAACAACATGGCCTTTACTCCATACCTGTTCTGATTGACTTGAATCCATCTCAAAAACAACTGGATTATCACACGCCCTTCAAGATATTAGGATCCAGTGTGGCGATCTCTACAGCTGTACATTAAAACCTCCCACACATTTAAACTTCCTGATTTATAGCCATTTCCATCAAACAGACAGACACATGCACTGAATTTGCTTTGCTGTATCTGTTAAGACATTTCAACACAAGACACATTCTGAGGACTCTAGCTCATCAAGCATCTTGCCCAAGTATCACATTATGTAATTCAATAAGTCATGTCAGCGTCAGATGGTTTATCTAGATTGTGTGCACTAAAACTTTTAGGCTAAGGACATAATATAACCAAATGTTTTTACTGATGTTTATGTTGTCGTTTTTTTGTTTGTTTAGTGTTTTCAAGGTGCAGTCACTTTTGAGTCGTTTCAGTTAAATTTTGCAGACAAAATAATTATGCATTATATATTATAAACTGTGCTCCAGTGCATGTGGTGATTTCATGAAACCAACGTGAGCGAAACAAATGTCTTCGTTCGATGGTAAACAACGTGATTATGTAATGCGTGAAGTTTTGGATGTGCATTGAAGAGCTAGTGCAAGAAAGAAAGAAAGAAGAATGACATGGGAGTGAGTAAATTATCAACAATTTTTTATTCTGGAAATTAACTAATGCTTTAGTTAAATTTAGTTTCAAATGCTTAGAAACATTACCCTTTGTTATTGTTAATTTGTTAATTCACAATAAATTCTATTAATAATTTAAACAAATAAATAACATAATTTTAAATGTTGTGAACTTAATAAAAACATAAATAAAAATCTACTCAAAACCCCAAAAATCAAGTATAGGTTTCAGTCATGAAAGACCCTATCAGTCAATGTCTAATGTGTAAAGTATTTCTGCTTATCTACAATTTCATACGCCCATGTTCAAGAATGATATCAGAGTGTTTACAAGCATCTGATTCACACTGGTTCATGCAACAATGATGGGTGTGTTCTGTTTGTATGCATTCTAGGTTCAAGTGATATCACAGTCGCCTGAATAACTCAGCTGTGCCATTACTGCTAATTATAAGTAATATTAGGCAAATATCATTGAATTGGAAAACGGTTTATTGTAGTCCTATTTGTAATTTTTTTGAGAACTTCTGACTGGTTGGACGCTGTATACAATTTTAATAAACAAAAAAGAAACAACTAGGTTCTTTTGGAGTTGATTTGTTATTTCACAAGAGACTCTGGCCTGAGCTGATGGAGGGAAAGTGGGCAGAACGATTGTTTGACAAGTTCTGCATACAATAGACTGATAGTACAGAGGGCAATGGTGGAGTCACACAGGGTTCAGCCCTTACAGAATCAACAAGTTCTTCCTCTGCTTCCATTCAGGTGCAGAGAGAGGCATGAATGGGTAGGCTGAAGTGCTCATCTGCACACAGGCATGATAACTAGAGAGATGTTAGCCTTGGTGGAGGGGAAGTCCTGAATAAATGCTCTTTTTTTGAAGGTCTGAGTGCACTGGGGTGAACTTCTACAGGATGAACGAGAGGATGAATGGAGTCTGACACTATAAAGTGTGCCAAACCTCTCAATGATGGATATTAAACAAACCAGAAGACAGAAATTGAGTATGTCCTAAATCAAGACTTTTTGTTCTTAAACTAAATAAAGTCAATATTTAGTTTCAAGACTGATGTTCTGTTAAAAGAACATCAAGGGCTTACAATAAGAAAACTGGAAAATGGACAGGAAAACACCAGTCGTATAATATGCAACAGTAAAAAGAGGGGACATTAGAGGGACTGTCCATTTCTCCAGACTATGAGAGAAGGCAAGAGAGAGGAGGCCATTGTGATGCAAATGTCACAGCCCAGTGTGCTGTTTGTGGCAGGAAATTTAATTAGCAGTTGTGGAGCTACGATACAAAGCAGGTGGAATGTAAAGAACGCTCCGACGAGGAGCGGTTTGAGATGAACGGGGGGGTTGAACGCTGAAGGAGAGGCTCTTGTGAGCAACACATTTCAGTCTCAGACAAGTCTCAGCCTGCTGCTCAGACATCTCACAGCCAAGTCACCCGTTTCCTTTTCTTTTTTTTTCCTTAAGAAAATCAGAGGGATCAGTGCACTTTGCCTTGACTTATCAGTTCATCAAATGGATTGGCTGAAGAAACAGCTCTTCTAAGAGCTATGTGAAATATTAGACTCAAAAGTAATTTTCTGAAGGAAATATGAGTGGTGTGAACATCGCCAACACTGTTGTGAGTGATTGCCAGATCGCTGCTGTGTGGTTGCTAAGGTGTTTTGAGTGACTTTTAGCATGATGCTAGTTCACTAGGGCATTCTAGGTCACTGCCTACTGGCCTGGCTGTCTTTATGATATTGCGATTAGTGGATTTTTGGATGGCCAGTGATCTTACAAACCTGGGTGGTCTATTTATAGGATATAACAAGAAGTAAATACATAAATAATTAGTATACAACAAACATTACTGCAAAGTTTAAAGTTTGCAAGGTTTTTTTGAAGTAAATGCCCATGTGTAAAGACTTGTTTAAATTATTTAAATGTATATTTTCTTTGTTGACAATATATTAAAAAGCACTGCCTTTCTGTTAGACAGAACTGTTATAGACAGTGGCTCTCAGAGCTGACCCAAAACAAATTTTGTCATTAATTACTCAACCTCATGCAAACCCTGACATATCACATGATCCTAAGTATTCAGACCCTTTGCTATGACACTCATATTTAACTCAGGTTCTGTCAATTTCTTCTGATCATCTTTGAGATGGTTCTACACCTTCATTTGAGTCCAGCTGTGTTTGATTATACTGATTGGACTT
>JAUCMT010011041.1:0-22382 GCA_032357475.1 Enteromius thamalakanensis | reverse complement strand
ACATTTCTAAAAAAATTAATACTTTATAATAACATTGTATTTTTGTGTGTGTTTTTAATATATAGATTTATATATATATATATATATATATATATATATATATATATATATATATATACACACACACACACTATACATACCATACATGCACACATACACACACTTAAAAAGAATGTAAGATGTATTTCTACATTCTTAAAAAAATTTATATTCATTAAGCAAGGATGTTTTCATATTGTTACAAAAAAAATCTATTAAATACTATTAAAATCTATTAAGTACATTATGAAAAACTTTTTATTTATCCTATAAACCTGAAAAAAGTCCACAAAAACCTTTGAAGCGTCACATGAACTTTAAGACTGGAGTAATAGCCTTCACGGGAATAAATAACATTTTAAAATAATTTTAAATGTACAATATCGTTGATGACTAGAGAATTTTTGAGTGCACATTTTAATTGTGTCTGTTTTGAAAGGCCACTGAGTGTTCATGATGGTGTGAATTTAATAAATTATGAAGAGAGCTTTTGCTATGAAGCCTTGAGATGCCGCTCATTCATTGACAATTAAAATGCACGCAGTTGTTTCTTTCTTTCTTCCATTGAGCTGCGAGTGAGCTACACGACCCTGTCCTTTTCTCTCCGTCTAAGCCACAACTCAAAGAGAAGGAATAAATTCTCATTTATCTGAGAGCGAGAAAGAGGGGGAGAGAGAGATTTGGCAGACAGCGCTCTCATAACCACACATGAGTAATGCCTACAATTTATTCCAAAAGTGACAATTTCCACTTGTGGCAGGAAGTAGCTCTGAAAAATTCAGATTCTTTGAACATGCAGTAATCATGCTTATTTATGACAGATCTGAGAGCAAGCGAACGGAAAAGACCGCAGGGACCTCAGATAGATAAACGACACTCATCTCTAATTAACTGCATTAGGATATCAAATGGTAAGAGTGATTTTGAGTACTATCAAAATAAGACATTTTAAAAATGTCTCCTTAAAAATGAACTTACTCCCATATCTTTCCAAACTGATTAATTGTTTTGTTCCACATTCTGAATGACCACAATGTTGTTTTGGATCCCACTGACTTTCATTATATGGACAAATATAATTAAAAATATTAACCTTCAGGATTTTCTTTTTCCCAAAAAAGTTGATATTTTGGCATTGAACTAAAACAAACTTACTCTCACCCTTACATTTTTCTTTTTAATTTTCTTCTTTTAAATGTGTGTACTTTTGAGATTTTTCCTTCCCTGGTTAAAACAAGCAGCCAACAAAAAGTTGCTAAAACCTTTTTTGTTATGCTATATTAATAACAAATTGATATGCAAAATTAGACTTTGGCGTATATGACACAGACATGTTTGGCATGCATATAATACACAGTTTTCACGTACATATTATAAGAAATATGTTGGCATGCATATTATAAGCAGTTTTTTTTCGCATGCATATGTCACTCACCCTACCCATTGTTTTATCCATATCTATACCACAAGTTTTTGTTTTTATTTGGCGTACTATATATGTGCACATTCATAAGATCAGGTGACAATAATATAACACAATAAAAGATTTCAAAGCAATCTTTAATATGCCTGCCGGGTTTTGACCTAGAATACTAAATTATGCAGGGGTTAAAAATATCTTCTGTATTCCAGAAAATAGCATACAAGTTTGACATGAGTGAGTAAATGATGAAGTTTCATTTTGAGTAAATGATGTCTGTAAGACAAAACAAGGCTGTGACCCAATTTTGCAATATTATATAGGAGTGAAACTTTCAACCAAGTTAGATTTTTATGAATGGTTGCTCTTTGATTTGCAGTTGAATTTAGATTAAAATGAATATCCTTTGGCCATCAAAAACATGTATTAATTTTTTATATAAGCACTAGAAAGCTTGATAGCTTAGCATTTTCTCTCTCCTTGTGTTATCACTTGCTTTAGTGTGCACTTATTTTGGAGGTTTGCTAGAGGGTATTCCTTGGGTAATAAACCCTACAGGGTTTAACATTAAAATTAACTAGAGAACTAGTGAAACAACCAAAGAAGAACAAAGTGCTCAAATCTAAAAGCACTACACGCAGAGCCTAAAATCCCGCAGACCCCTACCAGTGCTAAATTCCCCTTGTGCAGCACATCATGTGACACTCCGTTAGTTTAATCTTCTCAGAAGAGCCTAGAGACTCTCAAAATTGTTGCCAATTCTTCTAAAAATGTTGCTTTACTGTTTTGAGAGCTGGGAGGACAGCCATTATCTATCGCAGAACATCGCACTGAAACACACAACAAAAAGGCCCCACACAAACAAGCAATTACACATCAGACTGGCAGTACAATTGCACCGCTACTCGGGTCTGACCCAACAATTTGCCAAACACCATGACAGTCCTCAATCACACTGAAGCTCCACCGGATAATGTGACAAGAGTTTTGTCTCTAAAGGCATCAGGCTTTCAACATTAACAAAGAACCAAGACAAAAACCAGCACAATAGTTCACTTGCACTGCATGCCTCTGAACTCTGCTGGGCTTGAACTTACTCTGAAACTCTTTGTTTGATGTTACAGTACAAAAACATCCTATTTTCTCTCCTCCACTCTCCCAGAATAGTCCAGAAAAGGCAGGAGAGCAGACTGAAGCATCATTACCACCCAGCGCCAGAGTATCGACCAAAAAAAGGCCATTCCTGATATCCACAGTAAAGGAGGCATTATATAAATTACAGGCTGAGCGAGAGGCTGTTTGCTTTGCCCGTCACTGGAGCACCAAGGTCTCTAATTAATCTCCCCTTGGCCCCTATGATTGCAGGAGACACTGGCTTTGCGAGGCCAATACACGCTTGGTAATAAGGGGAGAGAAGCACTTTAAAGACAGTTTGGAAAAGAGATGTTTAAAAAACTAAATTGGGAATGTTTAGTGTGTATGTTACCGTTTGATTAAATTTATTTGCCTGTGGCATGCTTTTTATTCCTTCTTATTGATTTCACTTTGTTTTTACTATGTTTCATCTAAAAATATCAATAGACCTCAGTTAGGGTAGAGCCATAATCAATTTTTGACATGAATGAAAACGAGTCTGAGGGATGGAACAATACGAGGTAAGTACAGTGCATATATTGGATTGGGCTGTTGTTTAACAACATACTGATTGTTCAGCTGACAGTATTTCTGGAATAAAAAAAAACTTTCAGGAGACAAAAGACTTGAATTGATAAAAAAATTACATTATCCAGGACAGTTTGTGCTACTGTAAAGATTATATGTCCCCCACAGCCTAATTTTCATTGCTGTGCTTATAAACACTACTTTCATTATACAGGCACTATACAGAGGCAAGGCAAAAACTTTTTTGAAGAAAGACAGTTTTCTTTAGAGATACACTGAAACCCCCACTCCCAATTCAATATTTTCTTCCAATATTGCACACATAGTGAACAGTGAGTCTTTTACAGCTTTTTCTTCATATTCTGCATGTCCTGTTCCCGTCCTATGTTAATATCCTGCTACAGAGTTCATCATATTTCCACTCATATTACATCTTTGGAAAGGATTGCAATCCATTTTGTGTACAAGTTCGGAAAAGAGATTGACTAAAATAAAACAAAAAAGCAGGTTGCCAATCACAGGTCGGCACTAATTGTTGGCCGGTGCATCTCTAAAATTCAGTATGGCATCTAACCTGAATAAGGTCTATTCTACTAAAATAAATATATGATCAAAAGCTCAGTTACATTCACAGGACAGCTCTGTGTCAACACACTGCAATAAGCACCAAGAGGAATATTTATTTTATAAGAGAACATAATTTATTTTTTAAAGCATAGCTCAGATAATCTTGGAATAATATAGTTTAGTTCACACTAAAATATAAAAAAAAAATTCTCAAGTTTCAAATTGCTCTTCATTTAAACTCACTGCTGTTTGGGAAAACAATATTAAGGGGCTCAATTTATGATGTTTCTTTGTTTTCCCAGAAAGAATCTTATCATCGCTGAGGTACATGCAAAACTGCAGTCTTTGCAAGTAATAAAACTGAATGAAGTCCATTAGGTTACACAATAACCATTTAAAAGAATAATTTGGATAATACTGTCTCGGAGGCAGCTGCACTTTTTCTTTGGCAGCAGAAGTCAGGAAAAGGGCAGATGCGAGGACACCAAAGTTACTCAAGCAGGGAGATAACACATTTTAATGCTCTTCTAAAGATTATAGGGTCGTCTCTGCTTCTTATATTTGGTCTTTCGAAAGCAATAGACAAAATATAACCCCTTTACCTTGTTTCTGATAAATTATGCAATCCCGCTTCAGTATTTGTGTGCACGCATGTGTCTCCATGCCGTGGAAGCTGTCTGTGCTCTGCAAAGCTGAACATTCAGTTTGAAGCCTTGGGCATTGTTCGGCTCTCTCTCTGCAGAGCTGCCAGCCGTGTCTATATTTGCTGTCACTCAGCCTTTTCTATAAGACATTCTGCAAAGCCATATAGTGTTCCTAACTAAAGCAGCCTACTGAGCTTAACATCAAATAAGATTTTGGAAAGGTTTCAGAACCAGCACTGTTCAAACAAATAATGATGTTTGGATTCATTTGTGGGATGGCATGAGTTCACCTTAACTGAATAACTGCTAAGGTTTCAACATAAAGCACTCATCAAGATCAACGAGATCTGCTCAATGAGTTTAAAGAGAGCAAATGAAGACTTAAAAAAAAAAGATCAACAATGTCTCAAACTATGCTCAGATTTGTTAGCGTTCTCGAAATATAATACTAAGCTACTTAAGTAAGCATAACTAAGAACTCAATTAAGTCTCTTAAACTATAAGTATAACATTTCAGCAATAAAATGACCTCTGAGCAAATAAAAATATTAGTAAACATACACAAAATAGACAATAGAATTTTGAAACAGACAGATTTGCCTGTGGAAACAGATAGATGTCAATGTCTTACAACAACCCTGTTACAATTTGTCCTACAATTCCATTTTGAGTCTGTCTACTTTCAATTAGCAAAGTGCCATTTGAGCATTTGCTACACTAAATTGGCCATCAAGCCTCCATCGGCCATAACAAGTGTGTTTTATTCTCCTCTTAGCTAAAATACATGCTCTCTTGCAGCAATCAAACAAATGAAGAGACATAACATCAATTAGCTGTGAGTCAACAAATGGAGACAGACATTATCAAAACACATTCATATGGATGAATTTATTTTTAGAAATGGGTACTTAGTAATCTAATTGATGGTGCATCATGTTGTTGTGTCTCTCATTTGGCACAATCATAGCATTAGGCTGTGTTCTAAATGTTGCTACTCTGGCCATGAAAGCTGAGGATTGATTAAAAACAAGGGAATTGTCCCCAATCATATACGACGAAAAATAATTGCTCATAATAATGGACATTATAAACACTTGTTATACATAGATCTCTAAATTACCTGATTCTGATTGGACAATGATGGCATTCAGATATTTTGGTATCATCTTGCATCTTACTTATCTGATTATTTATTTATTTAAAGGACGTTTTCCAAGGAGATTGTCTGTTGCTGGGCTGAATGTAATTTACAGTGTAACTGACTGCACTTTTTTAGTGGAAGCTTTAATATAATATACACTTTAATTTTAAAAATTAAAAAATAAACTTTAGTCAATATTACGTGTTCAAGTATTTATTTATTTGGTGAGTAATTAGTGGGATAATGTACAGTCAGCCCTTTCCACACTTTTGCCATAAAATACAACTGCTAGGGGACTAAATATATTAAACTTCAAGCCTAAATTTGTCATATTTACAGCAGATGCCTTATTCAGATGCCTCAAAAAAGATAGACCTGCAACCTAAACGCAACTTCCGAGTCTAAAAGAACACTATTGATTGCATCTGTTCAAGTAAATGGCCTAGAAACCTAAACAAATAAATCTACAGTTTGGGATTTTTTTCTTCTTCCCGGGTTCAAGTAATTTTTTAAATGCATTCACTTTTCAAATGTGGATGAAACACACAAACCTTTTAATACCAAACTGACAAGTTTGAAAATCAGATGTAGAATTGCTAATGCTCTTGTGTTTTTTTCAGTGTCTAGTTGTTAAAATGACCTACCCTTAGGGCTATGAACTAAAGATGGACATTAAAAAAGGACCTGAGACTTCAAGCTTACGAGATATTACACTCTATTGTGGTAATACTTTAAACAAATACCCCACTGATTTACATAAATCAGAGGAAGAATGAAATTTGCATAAACCCTATATGACCCCAGCTAATCTATATTCAGAGCACAGAACTCATTTACAGTGAGCTCACAATTCATTTACTTGTTTATCATTTCCAACACAGCAAAAGCACTTTTATCTAGTGTTATTTATCACATTATGTGCAGTGAAGGTAATGCATGCTATTCATAATATGACTGAAATGAGGAAAAATACACCTTTCACTTGCACTAGTGATTGAATACGCGATTCTTTTCAGATTTCTAAAAAAGGTATTTTTTTTCATTTCTGGGAGCTTGTCAAAGTAATTTTTTAATAGTAATACATTTGAACTGTTTGGGGGGAAAAAGGAAAAAAAGTTTTTAGTTCATGTCTTTGAGCTGTCACTGCACCAATGGTTAATCATGAGTCCAGTGAGATGGAAACTTTTACTTTTAAGAAAATGAGTTATTGCACTGTTTTCATTTATTACTTTTTTCTATGAAGATTCATAATTCTCAGAGTGACCCAGTCAAACATGCAGCCTCATCTCTTCGCTGATAACTCTGATGTCCGTTTGATTCTGATCCAAAGCAAAACATTTGTGTGATTACAATATCAATGCAATATCCATCAAAATATCCATATCCATCAAATAACTTTCTTGCTAGTTTAGTGTTGAAAAATCAACCAGGAAAGAAAGAAATAAAACAGAGTGTACACACAGTTACTTTTTCCTGTATTATAATTATCTTATCTTATCTCTTTAAACTAAACCAACTTAACTGCAACATAAATTGACAGTTGTTTTATTTTGACATTTTGATTAAAAAAGTATCAAGCAACCTGAAGGTAAGTAAATAATATTTAAAGCCAATAATCTGAGGAAGGAACGACTCAACTGACCCTTTTCTGCCAACACTGTTGATAAAATCAAACAAAACAACATTTAAAATCAAAGGGACACAAGCTCCTGACAACACAATTATCTGTCAAAAACATGTCATATTTCACTTCCCACTATTAAATATTTCAACACACCAGATTTCTAGAGATAGAGGTCTGTAGATGGCCATCACAGGCCTAACAGACAGCAGGATTTATAGGTCTCTTCAAAGGGTGAATCTTATCAAGCTGTGGTGAAACAGTAGGTGCCAGATGGCTTAGTACAGCACCAAGACGCACACATACACAGAAAAAAACCTCCCTCTGATGTTACACCAAGGAGAATTCTGACAAAAATCATAATGCTGGAACTCACTACACAATCATTAAACAGATTTCACCCACATTAAAACTGTACTTTTGTTGTGTAATGATCATATATGTAATGTGTGAAAACATTCCTGAGACTCAACGGACAACATCAAAGAACACAATACAAGCTTCAAAGAGGGCAGTGCATCTTATCTTACCTGTCTATAATACCTCCACAATCCCACAAGCTGGTGCAGTCAGAACCTTCCCAAAAAGACTTGCGTTGTGTCTCTGAGGAAAGGCTAATTGGAAGAATTATGTGCGTATTAAGAACCCTGGATTCGCTTCACACCCAGTCGGTTAATCTGTCCATTCTGTTCCTTATGTTGTTTGTTGCCTTGGTTACAGCCATACATAAATGCAGTGGTACAGTACAGTGCGGCTGCTTTAGACTACAGCCAGCAGTTGTTGGGCTGGTGAATTCAAGAGGAGAGGAGTTGGTCATTGCGTAGTACAGCACAACGCAAGTAAACAATTCTGCATTTAAGCACTCATGAAAATCTCATTCTTAGGTGTTCTTAAAATATGACTAAAAGACTCCAGATTGCTGACTTTTGGGAGTGGTTGAGAAATCCCACTGTTCCATTCTGCTGTGGAAAACAAAATGCATCCCCAAAATTGAGTTATAACCAAAATGAAGTTTCTTAGATCATCTGACAGATGGGTTCAGCTCAACTGTGCTAAGATTTAGAGAAAACTCTGAATCTGTGAAAGTGTAAAAACTGTAATGTAAGCAATTTTTCTCTGTTTTCAAGTAAGTTATGCACATCCTATAATTCTGGGATAATGTTCTTCACAGACATGTGAAAACTGAGATGGCCGCGGCACTGAACAAAGAGAACTGCTCAGTTAACTTCATTTCCTGGCTGTTCTGGGCATGCTTCCACCGAAAAACATTGAGGGTGGATCACTTAACAACAAGCACCCGCCTCATGATAACATCGTTTCCCAGGCAACAAAAAAAGGAGGGAAAAGCAATAGCTTCTGGATTCCAACAGACTATAAAAGCAAAGATGTTGCTCTGTTTTATTCCATGGCTGCTTTTCAAGTATTAGCTTGCAGTGAGAGAACCAATACAACACTTCTCAAGAGAAGACTCAAATTCTTACATCAGACTGCTCTCTTGCTGAGTTAAAGCTAGTTTTGGGAATCGGTGATGAGAATGTTAGCAGCAAGCAATAACTCCTGAATGCTGGTAATATGATAAAACATTTCCCTCTGAGCTTTCCACATTACGACACCAGGCTTCCATATTATCACTGCTAAACCAAACTATGTTTTCAAACGATACGTCTAACCCTAAAAAGAGACACAATTAAAGCCAAAACTCTAATTAAAAACCAATACAAGACCTGGTTTACAAAGACAGAGACTCTGTATAAAGACCTACAGTACACTACTTAAAAAAAGAAAGATATTATGATAAATGAAATCCTACTAAACATCTAATTAAACTGCACTCAAGCTAATGTTAGTACTAAAAATAAATAGACTTTTTAAGAGAATTATAATCTACTGTTACTGGAAGCATTACGCAGGGTGCATTAATGTCCCTTAGACTTGTGTGAAACCAGTGACTCAAATACACTGATCGGAGCCCAACTCCATTAGGCCTGCATGGACTAATGCATCCCCAGATGATGATGGAAATGTTGACTACATGGAATGAGGTGGGTGAAATACTAATTAACATCTTCATTTTACATTCCCTTTATATCTGACATTGGACAAACAGTCACTCTCTGAAGCCCAATCACTTTTAAAATTCTGCCAGGTTAACGCTTACAAAAACTTCTGGTAAGGGACTACAAGCAGTTACTTTCAACTAGGGCTGAACGATATTCTGTTTTGACATTGACATCGCGATATGTGCACGTAAGCGATAGTCACATCGCCGGAACATACGATGTGAAGGGTAGAAGCCCATGGTGTATTAAGAGAACACAGTAAACACAAGTTTGTTGTATGGCTTGTTGCTGGGGTGACATACACGTTTCGCATGCCTGCACAGTGATTGGTTCGCTCATCGAAGTGACTTGTTGGCTCAGCGTTCACAGCCAACATTCACTGCTAAAAATGAGCGACGAAGAGGATCCGCCGCAAAAAAATGATTTCAAACCAAAAAGAAAGTCGAAATCATCTATTTGGCACTATTTCGGCTACAAAAAGGAGGATGCTGACCAAAAAGAGGTACTTTGCATGGAGTGTCAAAATCACTGTGATAATGAACTTGAATTTGCGCAGCTCGTCAGTGCACAACGGCTCTGCGTAGTGAATGCGGCTCAATGTAAAATCACCACCTGATGGAATTTAGATTACAGAACTGGCTTTACTGACAGGATGCACAATACATATCGCGCGATGATTATCATGCAACCCTTATTTTGGATACAAAAAGGATGATGCTAATGAACGTAAATAAATTTGTACACATCGCAATATATATTGCAGGAAAAAAATATATCGTAATGTAATTTTTTTCTAATATCGTGCAGCCCTACTTTCAACACATTCTAGACAGAATCTAAAAAGAAAAATCCAGAAATCACATTGTACGTTGTGAGCTGAGGGGCGGGACGTTTAGACATGGGCTGGGGGTGGTTTAGCCAATCACAACACAGTGCTTCCTTTTAGCCTTCCTAAAAACAGTAAATGATCACTGTGTCTTTAAGGGAAAAGCAGTGTGAAAAAAAGGAAAATTATGTGAAAATTAATAATGCAAAAGCATTAACAGGTGTTAAATTGCACCCGATAAACCCAATCAAGTCTAGAAAAAAAACTGTTAATTACTCCTTTAACATAAGGAAATGAAAGTTATAGATTTCTATACAAAGGTTGTTTTTTTTTTAATTTAGAATAGAATGTAAATGTAAATTGACAGTCCAACAATTTAAAGACATTTGCACCAGCTGATTGCGTCTCATATTCATGTTAAATAAAGTTATCAGCTTCTAAATAGGTGCATTATTTTGTCAGGAGACAGGACAGATTGAGACACTCTAGGGGCATGAATCTAGGTCATGAGGGCATGTGTCGTGTGAGATGTTTTTTTTTTTTAAACAAGGTCCTTCATAAAACTCAGTTTTCAGTCCTATTATTTATCCTTATTTTTTACTCCAACTATCTCTGTTTCTCTCATTCACACACAGACACAGTGATATTCGTCCTCTTATTTTATATGCTTAGAAGCAGCTCCAGGGAATTTGGTGTCAACTGGAGGTTTCTATTTAGACAGAAATAAAACAGACGAGATCTTGCTATCTCAAACATACACAGGCTTTTCTCCCAGTGTTTCTCCCATGATAAAAGCTGTCTCTCCCGGCTATGGCAATAGTGACATTGTGTTAAGCACTTATTTTATAGATACGTTCATGTAGGTGATTAAATCTAAATCAGGTTATGACAGTACTGCTGCTTAAAGACTAAGCTGTATGGTTTCTGCCATTGTATCTCTCCATTATTCACAACTAAAACATGACTTCTATTGCATATTCTACATTAAATTATTTGCATTATTACTTTTATAAAAAAAATGGAATTGCTGAACTTTTTCTCTTTATAAAGCCTTTGACCAATTAATTTGTATAACTTTCCTAGTCATTTGTGGTTTGTGGATTAGGAAGTCTAAAAAGTCAAAAAAAGTCTAATTATCTAAATTATAATTTCTTATTTCTTCTTGCTCTAGACACTTTCTAGCCAAAATTAAATTTTTGAGCTTTTTATTAGAATACATCTATATATTCACTATAGTCACTAATTCACTTAATTTAAAAAACTGATTAATTTAAATAATTTTCTAGGCCTGTAAATTAAAATGTGAGACTTTCTGTTGTGTCCATGCCTATGGGGACCTTGTAAAAATGATCAGAATTAAACAATTATTTTCGTTTTTTCCACAAAGTTCCACATAAACAAACACATATATGTTTTAAAGAAAGCATCTTATGCTCGCCAACAATTTTATTTGATCAAAAATAGTAATATTGTAAAAACTATTACAATTTGAAACAAGCTTCAGTTTCTCATGCTCCTTCCTAAATAATGTTAATATGCTAATTGGGTGCTCAAGAAAGATTTTTTATGATAAGATAAAATAAGATAAGAGGAACTTTATTTATCCCGAGGAAAATTCTTTTGTCACAGACATGCTCAATGCAGTAAAGGAACAAGAAAATAAAAATATTATTATTATTATTATTAATATAAAATATTATTGTTATTATTATTAATCGTAAAATAGTTGTGCTGGGGTTTTTCTTCAGGATTCCCTGATGAATACAACATTCAAAAGAATTTATTTAAAATATACATATTTTGAAATATACATACATTTCCTATCACTTTTCATCCATTTAATGTATCCCTATTACATAAATAAACTTAATTTCTTCTGAATTAAAATCTTTACTTGAACTTTTAAATGGCAGTTTTTTTTAAAGTAAAAGAAAAACACAAATATTTATACAAAAGGAACTTAAACAGCAGGAAAAAAGCACACTGACTTCTACCTCTTAACAGCTAAGCACTGGGTTATAATTGATTAATTGTATTTTGGCAGCCTCCATATAAACCACAACAGGTTGTTGAGTAAAAATAGAAAGATCAGGCTAGATCTGACACCCCCAACTACTGTGGCCAGTGGTCAGCCATTATACAAGTGTATTGTTTTGATTTAGTTTTGGGAAATCTGTAGTGGGGAGGGAGGTGCACTTGTTTATCACCTCTGGTGCAGTGCGGGTGTTGGCTGGGGGTGGAGGTGGGCCAGGTGTTATGTTATATAAAGGGATGATGGGCCCTGCTAAGAGCTCTGGAGAACAGGATGGTGTTTTGAACAGAGGTGGTGGGTGGTGTTTTAGACCGTGGGTTGAATTCACACACACATACTGTACAGACACTGACACAAACACAGTGTCCGGGCTTCTTTGTGCTCATCTTTTATGGGAACCACAGAGAGCAAGGTCAAGTTTTGCTATATTCTGTCTACTGATGGCATAACATCATCGTCATCTGTAAAAAAAAGTTGATGCACTCCTTTAAACACTATGAGGTGGACACACAATACTTAACTGACCACATTCGACAACTAAAACTTTTAACAATTTCCCTCTTTCACGGGTAAAAAATAACATAGAATTTGACAACTAAACAATGGAATGTGTTGTTAGGGCAACAATCATTGACTGTTACATAAGAAATAATGGCCTTTCAAACAATACTGTGACCACTAAATTACAGGTTTAGAGGATTTAAAGGAAAATTCTGGATTAAATACAAGTTAAGCTCCATTACCACCACAGAAAAAAAACCTTGATAAACATAAAAACATTTAAACGTTTATCAAATGTTGGAAGTTAACAGGAAAAGTGCAAACAGTTATTGCAAAACATTATTGCAACCACACATATGCATGCATATAGATGACTTTTCCATACACACACACACACATATTATATATGTTGTCGTCAAAAAAAAAAAAAAAGGATCAAGCCTAACCTAATGGCATGCTTTGTTTTTAAAGATGCTAAACTATGTATTCTGTCTTCATTATTATTTCATTAAAACAATAAAGTAAAAGTTAGGTATAGGAGAAAAAGTTTTAGAACCCACCATGTGATAGGTTGACTCAGCAGCACACAATTTAGGTAACCTAAATGTTGTGCATTTCTATACAACTTCAACTTACTGAAGATCATAAATATGAGATTATTATATCAATGTTTTATAGTTATCTAGAAGTAACCCCACACCATTACAGATGCTGAAACAAAACCCTTAAAATGTCATTATTTTCTAGCTTACAGGTGGTCCATGATGTCAGAGACTGCAAAAAATAAAAACACACACACAAACGAATTTAAAATCTAATAACTGCAAGTCTGTGAGCATCTTGGCAATCAGAAATGTTTATCAGCAAGGATTTAACGTTACCTGTTTTAACGTGCATATTGTTGACCATTACACAATTCATCAGTGCACAATTGTCGTCAAATAAAAAGGAAAACTCAGAGTTCACTGCACTTATAATTTCTAATTAACATTGAAGAAATCAACTAAAGATGAATCACAGAGCTTGCCTGAAAAAGACGGGTTTTGCTGTAAAGAAATAACGAACGACAGAAACTGCAGTGTACACTTGCGCGCAGCAGACGCAGTGAAATGGGTCTGATGTAAACATATTACACTCAACAGACAAAATGCACCTGACGGAAGTGCAAGCCTTTAAATACATATGCAAATACAAACATGACTGGCGCGGAATCTCTTTAAGTTGTGAAAAGAGTTTGTGCTACCCGCTCGTTATAGTTACAGGTGAAGTCACAGGTGAATTTTCTTAAGAAATTTGAAAGAAGAAAATACTGTTAAACAAAACTTACACGTTCTGTAACGAACGCGTTCGGTAAAGTCAGTAAGCAAAACAAATAAACGCATTCGGTGACAACAGTTGCGTGGAATAATGCAAACACGAATACTTACTGGATAATTCGAGCTTTTCAGGGAAATAGGCGTTGTCGACCGCTTCCCTCTGAGCGTCTTCTGATGTTTGAGTTCGCGGTAATTTTGGCCAGTATTCCGCGTGCCACGTTCTATTCGCGCGCTCTGCTGCCAACCCAGAAACCTGCACTTGGAGCGCACGCACGCTCGCTTGCGCTCTCTTTCTTTTGCTCTCTCTCGCTCTCTCTCTCTCTCTCTTTCTGTCAGGTAGATGTGCAGTATAGCTTTACTGCTGCAGCTCAACCTGCGCTATGCTGCTCAGCCAGGTTTTACACAACTGTAATCGCCTGTCTGGGAAGGGGTAATATGTGTCTCTAAGCTTTTTGTATCAAATTAATGTAAAGTTTCTCGTTGAAATGTATGACCAGGTGTAAGAACACACACGTCATTATAACAGTAAAATGGATGAAACAGTCGAGGGTTAAATGATAAGAGTAAAAAGCTCCCATTAAATGGGTCATGTTATGCAGTACATTTTCACATCCTGCTATATATGCCTTAACATATTAGATTAAAAAATTACAAATAAAAAAACAATATAGCCTATAAAAACATAAATATTAAATTCGTTTACTACCTTGGATTGGACAAAAAAAATTTAATGAGGAAACCAGCAATATTGTATTTGAAGTAGGCTATTTGGAAATGCAAGTTTGAGTCTCAACCTGGGACATGACTCCCCTCTCTCTCACAACTTTGTTGTCTTGTAAAATAAAGGCAAAAAGCCTAAAAAATAAAAAGAACTTCAAGATACCTCTTTCTCGGGTAATCTAACTTCCCATCCTCTTGACTTTCTTGCCATATATCAGGATAATATAATAAAGTTAAAAGGTCTGAATTTGACCAGACATTTAGGCCTGGTTTCACAAACGGGGCTTAGCTTAAGCCAGGACTAGGCATTTGGTTAATTAAGATATTTAGGCAACTTTTACAAAAATGCCTTATAAGAAAGTATTACATGTGTGCATCTTAACACAGAACAATGCCACTGACATGTTTTAAGATATGCCAGAGCAAGATATTTTCATCTGAGACAGCTCAAACATGCATTTTAGTCTGGGACTAGCTTAAGCCTTGTCTGTGAAACTGGGGGTTAAAGTCTTATGTATTCTTTTAGCTTTCTTTAATCATGAAGTGACAGAGCTCAAACGGTAGGTCACTGCATAACAGGAATAACCCAAGTGCAAAAAAAAGGCAGCTGCACTACTTTTTTATTTATTTATTTCAACAACGCCTTCTGCAGCTATTTTTGCATAAAGGCATGTACTATCTAAAATTAATCTTTGTGTCTTTACTGCATGGGTGTAATTGTGGCGTGTGTGGCTTATTTTAAACAGTGTGTTAAACTTGGTCAGTGTTCTAAGTTGAAAAAATAGCACACCCTCTTCAGTCTTGTGTTTGAATGGCAAAATTAATAGTATTAATTGACTCTATTTTCAGCAATATATAAATTCAACTTTGAAATTTATTAAATTAGCAATTTTTATATTTGTGATATATATGTGATTTTTGTGAGATTATCTTTAAAGTAAAATATGCAATTGCTATTATGTTCCTGATTATATTCAAGTGCTTTTATATCGAAATCTGTAATATACTCCCAAACAAATCTTTCCTTTGGACGCAATAGCTTCTGTACAAAGGAGCATTATGTAATGTTGAAATTATCCTCAAAGGAAATTGCTGATGTTATTTTTGATACATCCTTACATTAGAAAAGAGAGAACCGAGAAGGACAAGGGATTAATGAGCCCTAATGAAAATTATCTCATCCAGTTGAATCAATGTAAGTTAGCCCACAATTTTGTCATTTAAATCTGTCACAACACTGACATTTTTACACATTTCTTTGTAAATGTTTGTTTGAAGGAGGTTATTACAACATACATCCATTATACATGCATAATATTATAAAATTCTTATTATTTTCTAGTTACAGGTTACACCATCTGAAAACCATATAAATAAGCTTTTTGTTTATCTATGGTTTGTCAGGATAGGAAAATATTTGGCAGAGATACAAGCATTTAAAAATTGGTATCTTAGGGTGCAACAAAATGAAAAATTGAAAAAATAGCCTTTAAAGTTGTCCAAATTAAGTTCTTAGCAATGCATACTACAAATATGGAAAAATACATTTTGATATATATTTATATCAAATTTATATATGTAGGAAATGTACAACATTTCTTTATCTAACATGATTTTTACTTAATATCCTAAATATTATTATTATTTATTTATATTTGTTTAATTATTTTTTTTTTTTTTTTGCATAAAAAAAAAATATATATACAATGTATTTTTGGCTATTGCTACAAATATACTTATTGTAACAGTCTCACTCCAACTCGTCACATTTTGATGCTTGGTCAAGACCCTTTTGCGTCGCTTTTTGAAGCTCAAAGTACCCCTTTTTAGTCACTTTTCGACATGAAAGGTCCTCCATTGCTTTCAGTAGTTTTGCATAATGTAATGGTTTGCATGCATATCAACAATATAAACACACAGAGACAAAGGCAGTCACAGGTATTTATTGCACAAACTAATCATTAACAAGCAGTATTACAAACAAGTCGTGTCATATTCCAAGTCTTCTAAAGTCATACAAAGTCAATACAATGTGAAGAAGAGAGTAAAACACAAGGCTTAATTCACTAAAAAATGATTCTGAGAATGACGCAATCGGTCATGAGAGACACAAGAGCCAATAGTATTTCACAACAGCATGAAGCAATCGATCACGAGACACACAAGAGCCAATGGCATTTCTCAACCAAGGTTGACGTGAAGATTCTTGTAGCGGCATTTTTTGAAATCGCACACTGCAGCAGTGCACAGGAAGTATACAGAAGACGGAGACACCTCTATATCTCTCACAAATCAATCGTTTTGCCTCAACAGACTTGGAATATTAATATTTTTCTTTTAAAAAATAAATTATGACTTGTATCTTGTGCTTGTATCTGCCTGCCTGTTGCCTCCAAGAATTTCAGAAATGCCAGGCAGACATGGCTGTGAGAGGAAACATAGAGAGGTTAGTGGTGACCTCCTTGGTTGGGACAGTGCAAGTTGTGAACTCGCCAGGGGTCTCTATGGCTGGAACAGGGCTGAACGAGATCTCGACGGCGGCCCCCATGGTGAGAATAAGGCAGAAAGAGAGTTTAACTTTCTTAGCCCTGACTGCGGAATGGAATCCGCAGTGAACTGGATCGACAATTCTGGCTGTGACTCGGGAACTGGACTGGCTACGGCTCTCCTGGCCATGATTCTGTAACTGGACTGGGCAATGGCTCTCCTCAACGGCTGACATCACCGAAAGTTGTGCAGCCACTGGTGGAACTTCGAATAGCTGTTCACAATAGAGTGTGGATTGGGCCGCATCTTTCTGTAATACGCAGAAACCGAACCTGACCCAAGCCTGACAGGGATTAAGATATTTAGGTCCGAGCTCGGTCCATGCCCTATCAAATCTTTTTCCTCATACTTATTACACGTGCCCTTTTTTGTGTGAAAAGCCCGATTTTTTTAAGCAACTGTAGGAAGGCTTTTGGAAATGTCAAAAGATGAGAGCGTCAGCGCACACGGGGCAAAAAGCGCCGTTATAACACAGGAGCACATTCACGCTGATGTGAGCCCAAAGGAACAAGGTATCCTCTATTTCACAAGGATCCTTCACTGACCAGTGTCCTCTCAGAACACTGCTGGATCCTCTCGTGGCAAAGTCTTTTGTAAGAACTGAGTCGAAGGCGTGCGGATCCATATGCAGTATTTTATTCATGGTCGGCAGGCAGGGTCAAACAACAGCAAATAGAGCAATGGAGACTAAGCAGAAGCAAGGTCGAGGTACACGGGCACAGAATCAGGGCAGGCGGCAAACAAACAATAAACAGATAAACAGTCCAAGGTCAAATACGGTAAAACAAACACAGGAAATACACTCAGAAATGATAGCAGTTGCAGATCAAGACTTTGCGATTCACTGTTTGGAGAAGCTAGCCTTTATGCTGGAGCTTATGAGTGTGTGGGCGTGGATAATGAGTAGCAGCTGTGAGAGAGAGGTGTGTTATGGGAAATAGAGTCCAGACAGAGAACCGTCTGAGAGTCCTAAGGAAAACTAAATTGTTTACAGATTGTTTGATATGTATTTGATATGTACTGATACATTGATACATTGAAGTGCCCTCTGCTCGCACTTGAGGGCACTCCAGCTGATATCGTTACAGCTATATCTTGTGTTTCATTGACAGATGGTAACTGTTTTGACTGTTTAAAATTGAAAAATCACACCCCTACATACAGTATATAATCTATAATATATCTAAAAATATATCCAATATATCTTTTGATTATGACAATAAAAAAATATATATATATTGCATCGGTATATTGACGCTAAGAGTTTCCTTTTTAAAACAACTGAGGATCCCTCACATCGAAAAGTGACTAAAAGGGGTACTTTGATCTTCAAAAAGCGATGCAAAAGGGTTTTGACCAATCGTCAAAATGTGACGAGTTGAAGTGAGACTATGTTGCTCATTAAGAGTTTTGTGGTCATAATGATTCAGACATTGTGATATGCTGACTTTTGAACATTTCTTATTATTATCAATGTTGACAACAGTTGTGGTGCTTAATATTTTTGTGGAAACTGGGATATAAGTTTTACTTCATTACTCAATGCTTAACGGCTAAATTAAAAGAGCAATTTGTTTTTTAAGAACTGTTTGTTTCATGAAATGTATCATTTAATAATTTTCTTCAGCATGGAGACATACAATTTTTCAAATACAGTTTTACCCCATGACAATTGCTAGAAGTCTGTTGCTCAGGTTTGGTAGCTTCAAAGATTGTGGATTGCTAAATATTTATAACTTTGGGTATGATTGATTATGCCAAAGACAGACAGAGAGCCAGTGAGAGAGTGTTTGTGAGTCAGCTGGTTGGTAAAGCGTGTTGGGGGCTGGCCACCTGTGCCATATACCAACAACGTGGGTGGACTCTGATGTGGCGCACCAAAGTTGTTTCATTAGTGACGCCATACTCACAGACGGCAGTGTGTGTATGTGTGTGTGTGAATAAGAGAGACAGAGAGACATACAGACACATTCAGTCATTAAATTCACAAAGAAACTAAGGCTGTGTTTTATTTTTAAAGACCACCAGCCACATTAAAAAGCTTTTTCCTGGCTAATAAAATAATGACTTTTAATTATCTGTTTTTTTTGACAGGATATTCTGTCATTTTTTCTTTCTTTCCCTCTCTCTGCCCCACTTTGTTAATTATGACATTCGTTTAATTCAATCATTTGAACTGTCACTTACCACAGCGACAACATAAAAATGCCTTGTAAAAAAATAGCCTTGTATAGATTGTATACATTAAGTCTGAATAGAGATTAAAAGTTTGAATAAATGTAGGCTTAGCTTAGTGGTTGCTGAGGCAGTCCAGCTCTTCAGAGTGGTTGGTACCTTCTAATTGTAAGGGTATTGCTATGTGGTTGCTAAGGTGTTTGGAGGTTGCTATGGACAGCTATGGACAGCTATATACAGCTATTGTACAATAGTCTTATGCATGACACTTCCGATTGAACATCACAAGAATACTGATGTTCTGTAGAAAAATATTTGCTTTTTGGGTAGATTTAGGAACACGTATTCTCTATTAAGAAGGTTTACTTCTAGGATAAACTCCTAATTTGCTGCTTATTTGATACTATAAGTTAGCTGTTGGAGTAATTATGTTTAGGTAATTAAGCAAAGTTAGAATTTATAAGGTAAAAAGATAAAGCTGCCTAAGCTGCTTGGTTGGTTGGTTTTAGCTGGTCTTTGAGTCCGGTTGTAGCTGGTTTGTAGACTTTGTAGTGGTTTTAAAGGGGTCATAAACTGCCTTTTTATTATTTTGTATCTCTGAAGTCCACTTTTGGTATTATCAAGGTGTTTAAATCAAAATAATTTAGAACTTATTGGCTATTTTCTGTGCTGCTATGACCACACTCATCAAAACACTGGTGGTGGATTGTAGGAAATAACAGGCACTGCTATGATTGGTTATAGGGATGCAACGGTACAGTGAGCCCACGGTTCGGTTTGTATCACGGTTTTCTGGCCACGGTAACGGTTCGGTTTCGATACATCAATATTTACATAGAGGGTGGTCATTTGCCCTTTCTAGTTTTTCAGCCTAAACTGAAAACAGAATAGATTAGTTCGTCTCTTGAGGCTTCAGGTTTTTTGAGTTGTTTGTTCATAAGGTGACAGCCCCATAAGCTTAACCTATGCAGCCAGAGCCGTGTGCGACTGAACGAATCACTCCAATGAGACGATTCGTTTTTCCGGAGTCACATTAAAGATTCGTTCAAAAATCCGGCCCTGCATATATCCTTCACAGATGGGCACTGCTGTAAATACTCAGCACATATCAAACAATCTGTAATAACAGAGTTTCTGCATACATGCGTTTGCTGCTTAGTGGGCGGGGCTAAACAGGCAGTGATGTAGAAGAAGACTGGCTTCAACATAAGCTTAGACTATCCAGAAAGTTTTGAGTTCTGAAACTTACAGTGTTTTTATATCTACATAACCACTTATCAAAAAATTGAAAGAATTTTGATTTCTCAGTTCATGACCCCTTTAAAGGAGTTTTGACCATATCTTTATAACTGATCAAGTTGGTTTAAAGTAGGCCATACTGGGAGACTAGCTGAAACCAGCTAATTTAACTTTTTCCTAAACCAATTATTTTGTATGCAAAACATTCAGAAAGTAGTTTGAATTCATTTCCAACCAATATCTTTGTGACATCTATAAATAGCACAGTCAGATTCAGAAAGAGGCGCAACAGTTTTTTCTTTCCTAATATTTTTAGAAACGGGTCTTAACTAACTCCGACATAATTGACCCCATATTTCAAATGCTATTTGCATTATAAGTTCTTTAAAGATGATTGGTTACCTTGACAACGATTGTCTAGTCTCGCTTTCTACAAGCATCTTGACTGAGTGCAGAGGAGAGAGCGAAACATATCAGCTAACAAGCCTCGGCTTGCTGGGAACAAACAGTCTCTATCACAGTTTTGTGAATAAAAATCTTTTGGGAGGGGGAAGCATCTGCAACAAAGTGGGAGGTCTTAGAGTAGTAGAATAGAAGCCAATAAATGAATATTTTGGCAAAGAATAAACTCATAATACATATTTCCACTCTGCAATTTTTTGCATATTTGAGTACACCATCATAAAAAAAAGTTTCCCTAAAAATACACAGCAGTTATATAGCTAACACATTTATTCAAAGTGACAGTTTCTTTCAAAAAGGTCACTCATATTGTGCACAACATGGTGAGATTCGAACCTGCAACCTTCCTAAATAACATCGTATCAATCAGATGCTTTTACTGTGGCTTAAACCATAGTATGTTGCATGTGCACATATGTGTGTGTGTGTGTGTGTGTGGGTGGGTGTGTGGTACAGGCTCCGCATCATGAGCTCAATCCCCTCAGAGCTTTACCACTGTAGATGACAAACTCACACGTTGTCATGGTTACCACAACACAGATGCCCCAGTTACGTCCAGTGCCATGAAGAGTGGCACATTCTCCATCACAGCAGAAGACACTTCATTCAAAGCCTGAATGTTAATGCTATCGCAATAAATTGTTTCATTTAATTCAATATTGATAATTCTACATTTCTAAATCTTTATTTCTCTCAAGTTTAAAGGAACACTTCATAAGCTCATTTTCCAACTCCCCAAGAGTTAAGCAGTTGAGTTTTAACGTTTTGAATCCATTCTTTTAGCTCAGCTTAGCATAGATCATAGAACCTGATTAGACCGTTAGCATCTCTTGCAGCAGGCGCAATTATTTGCACAGGGAGCATGCCTTTAAGAAACCATTGAGAAATGTGTGAGATATGCTGTAATATCATTGCACCTGGTGCACCCATGGTATGGAAGCAAGGTTACTTGATTATTACGGCGGAATGAGAGTATAGGTCCTAGTCATATCGGCCTAGAAAATCGCAACTTTTCATTTTAGTCTTAGTACACAATAGGGCTTTTGACACTTGAAATTGTTAACCCAGGGTTATCATAAACCCCGGATAAACCGAATCCTGGGTTATCTGTAATCATGTTTCCCACTGCTTATATTAAACCTGGGGTTAGCGGTTAATCCTGATTATTCATTAACAGATGTTTCACACTGCACATTCCTAAACCCCGGGTTTACGTTCTAATTTGCATATTTTCGGTGTTACTGTACCTGATTGGACGTACGGCAAGGTGCAGGCCACTTCCAGTTATGCTACCAGTTCAGAAAAAAAAAAGTCAACGCATAGGTCTTTGGCCGACGTAATGCTCACTGATTTCTGATTGGCTGTCTGTTGCTAAGCGTCCAGCAGCAACACGCAAACACCGCTCCGTTT